>JANHFO010004616.1:157774-177873 GCA_032468095.1 Pareas carinatus | reverse complement strand
GAGGGAGGAGGAGTTCATAAAAGAAAAAAAGGAGAGAAGAAGAGGAGGAGGAGGAGGAGGAGGAGGAGGAGGAGGAGGAGGAGGAGAAAAGAATAATAGAAGGAGGAGAAGAGGGAGGAGGAGTTGGTAAAGGAAGACAAGAAGAGAAGAGGAGGAGGAAAAGGAGGAAGAGGAAGAGGAGGAGAAAGAAGAAAAGGAGGAAGAAAAGGAGGAAGAAAAGGAGGAAGAAGAAAAGGAGGAGAGAAAAATAAGAGGAGAAGGAGAGGGAGGAGGAGTTCATAAAAGAAAAAAAGGAGAGAAGAGGAGGAGGAGGAGGAGGAGGATGAGGAGGAGGAGAAGACAGAAAGAATCACAGTTTTGTCTTCTAGTAGCAGGATTAAACAAGTATTGCCATGCCCAATGAAGACATCAATCAGCTCTTCCTCTCCTCCCCCTGGTCTTCTGGGTGGAACCAAAGCTTGTCCTGGACTCATCACTCCTCCCCTTCCCTCCCACAGCAGCTTAAGTTCCCTTCTCTAGTGGACCCCAGGCAACCAGTCCAGTTCTTTACCAAGTGATTCATCTGCCCGTTTTTGAAACAAGAGGCATGATGATCTAATCTAGCATCTCAGCAGAGCGGATGTGGGCCACATTCCTCTGCATGCAGCAGCACCCAGAGCGAGAGAAAAGGAGCCGCTCGCCTTTGCCCTTTCGCGGAGATGGAAATATTATTAGAAAGGACATAAACAGACTAATTAAATCACAGCAGTATGGCCGAGATGACAGCTGGTGCAGCGTGTGACTGAGCCGATCCATATCGTGAGCCGAGAGGCACTTCCCTTCCCATGTGCTGGGTCTTCAGCATGCTCCATGCTGCTTGGGCAGCCTTTAAATAATAACGTTCGATTTGTTAAGGCCGAGGCAGCCGAGGCGGCTTAAAGGAATAACAATATCGAAGGGGAAATCTTTCCTAAGCTAAAAGTCTTTTTGAAGGGAACCAGGGAAAAGGGGGGAAAGGGAAGAGACACGAAGCATTGTCGCCACCGTCCTGGTTGGGAGATAAAGATGCAATAATGCCATTAGCTTGTGCCAGCAGGCCCCTTGAAAATAAACCCCTGTTTGCTTGGCATGCTGCGATGCACAAATAGGGCTGAATGCAACAGTCCATGAGGCTCTGCGGCAGCTACATTAACTAACGGGCCTGCCCTTTGTGAAAGAAAGCGTATCCGTTTCATTAGTGCGGGCTCTAATTCAAAACTGTTGAAAACGAACTGCGCGCGCTGTTTTTAATAACAACATTCCTAGTCATTATCAGACGGGCCATTCTCTCAGCGCCAAAGAAACGGAGAGGTCTATCTTTCCCATTAAACCCTGCTGTTCAAGAAAGCCATCTTCAAATTCTTAGATTCCCCTCCCCCCACCCCTCCTGTTTGTTCTTGCAGCCGTCGCTGATTTCTCCATCACAGCTGTCAAAAGCCCTGCCCGCTTCCCAAGACACCAGGTAGGCTTATTCATCACTGCCTTTCAAAACAAACAACCATGCAATATGAAGGCCCTTCGTTGATCTTTTTGGAGGATACTGGATCTTAAAAGACACTTCGGCAATACTTGTGTAGCCTTTGTTGAGGGCAGGACCATCTGAGGCATGGCAAACAAATGACACCTGCCAATCTCTTCTGAGCAGCTTGAGAAAACATTGGAAATAGGAATCTTGTTTGTGATCTCTGGATCCCTCAAGGAGGATGGCCAACCTTCTCACAAGTGTTCGTAAGAGTATAACATTAGAAACAGGAATCATTTGTGATTTCTGGATCCCACAGGGAGGATGACCAACCTTCTCCCATTTTTTTAACAAGCGTCCGTAAGAGTATAACACTGAATAAAACTTATGGATTTATGCATTCCTCTCTGACCGACTGGATTTAAAGAACAAAAGAAGTGTGTTTTTCTTCTTTTTGAAATCATTTCTAATATAAATATGTGGAGGTTTGTTTGTTTTTTAAAAAAAGAGAAATCTTCAATTAGAACGAGTTGACCTTTTTTTAAAAAAAAAGCTAAGCGGCTAATGAAATTTAGTTTTCTACAATTTGCAAGCTGGATTTCTACCACCCTACAATTAAACCTGTGATTCTTTATCACATGCCTTGTGCTAAAGGTCAGTTTCTGCAAAGAAAATAATAATAATAAAAAAGATGTGTACGCTTTGCATTTGTGTTTTTACGATGGCCTTTCTTCATTATCGGATTGCAAGGTCAATTTCTACTCTGTTGATCCAACTTGGATATATCTCTGCGATTCTTTTCAGCAAAACGAACATCAGAAGATCTTCACATCAACATCTGGACTCTCTTTCCCCATCAGCTTTTTAAGTAAACTTTGCCCTTCCCAAGCCTCTTCCCCAGCCAGAAGGAAAAACATCAGTCCTTTAAATTTACTTTAACCCCAAATATGAAAACCATGTAGAGGAATCCTCGGTTGAGCAATACAAAGGGGGGGGGAAATAAAGCTGCTTCCATTTTTCGAGACTGAAAAGGAGCAGTGAAGAAATGATCAAAACTCTCGTATGGGAGCGTGAGGCCTAATATGCCATAGATAGTAACCCCATATGCTCATCGGCATTATGTTGACCAAATTCAGCTTATGGTACTCCCACCCTCATTTCTTGCATTTCTCAGCATCAGGCCATTTTGACCCACCCATACCTCTCCCCTGATGAGTTTTGTTCCTCTGTTTAGATCAGGAGTTCTCAACCCCAGATCCATGGACTGACAACAGTCCATGACATGCCAGAAACTGGACCATGCAAACAAGCCAAGCCCCATTGGTGGGATACAGGCAGCATGCAAAACCACACACCCCTCCGGTCCATGGAAAAGTCTTTCTCCATGAAACCAGTCCCTGGTGCCCAAGAAGTTGGGGGAGGACACTGATCACCTTAACTGGGTGAATGATTAACGCCTGGTGTTTGAGTTGCAGAGATAATTAAAAACAATAGTACTCTTTCCCCCCCCCAACAGACTAGAGCAATAAATGAAGTCCTGATTGTAAAAAATATCAATCCTTTCCAACTTCAACCCTTACCATAGGGGATTATTTTAATGTGAGTAACCCCTGACTTACAACCATTGCTGAGATTGGCATTTTAGTCACTAAGCAAAGTGGCCATTGATCAAGTCATCACATGGCAGGATTTGATTTTATGATCATTTTTTAACTAGGGTTGTTAAGAGAGTGATGTGGTCTGTTTAGCTAGGATTGCTTTTGCACAAAACTGGAAGAATGAAGAAACAATACAAGAAGAGGAAATAATTGGAAAAATTCTAGAATGTGTAGAAATGGACAGACTTTGATGTTGAAAGACAAAGAAGATTCAGTACACCTCAAAACATGGAATCGTTTTTATGAATTTTTAGGCAGAAGATGGAAGGAGTAGGTGTAAAATTGCATTAGTAAGATTAATAAGTATTATTGAAAGGCATATAAAAATGTATACTCGGTTGATGTGGATTGAAATATTGAACATGCTGATTTTTTTCTTAATTTTCTTTTAAATGTTCTTTAAAAAATGAATAATTTTTTTTGACAAAAAAAGAGTCATGTGGTCATAAATTGAATCACATGGTTGGTGAAGTGAATCTGGCTTCTTCTGTGGAATTTGCTCAACAGAAGCCACCTGAGAAGGCCACGAATCACAATGATATGACCCCAAGTGGCTGCAACCATTGCAAATGTGAATCAGGTGCTAAGCAGCAGCAATAAGGATATTATGACAGCCATAACATTAAGGAATATTTTATTTATTTATGGGAGAATTTATGTTGCCACCTGCTTGCTCATGGAGAGTCAAGGTGGCTTACAAGAGAAAAGGACTTGCTATAAGTCACCTTTTCTTAGCCCATCCTGACTTCAAACCATGAATGGTTATAAGCCAAGGACCTACCTGTATAAATTCATGTGCATGATGTGCGGCTGCGGAAAAGCAGCGGTGAGCCTGGATCCTGTCTCCAGATTAGTGCCTATCCCTTCTTCCCAGATGAGCAATCCGGATTTTGATTCCCTTTTCTACTTTCTCCATCGCAGGCGTTCCTTTGTGTTTGTAAAGTTTTGTGGTGGGCCGTTCATCCTGTTTTTAATACTGGTGGCAGGCCATTTGGGCCTTTGTAAATTTTATTGCTGGGCCGTTCTGGCCATTGAGCCTTTGCAAATGTGATTTTCGCCCTGTGCGGGCCTTTGCAATTGTGATTTTTGCCCCGTTCGGGCCTTTTATAGTTAGGGATTTTGCACGTGCGCAGCTGCCAATGGTTTGGCCGTTGGCTCCTTCTCTCTGCAATAAATGTTAATAACTCCTTTAAAAATATTTTTTTGAGAAATTTTTGTTGTAGTTTGCTCCTAAATGGAAAGCAAAGTTATGTAGGAAGTGTCAGCAGTGTATATTTTATGGTTTTTGAGATATAGTGTTGAGTCAGACATCAGTGAGTGGTGAATGAATGATGAATCAATCATTTTTCAGGTTTATTACTATAAATAATAATAATTGTACTTATTTTATTTTTATCCTGGCTCCTCTCCTCATTTTAAGCCAACTCAGCCAATCAAGCCTCCATATATCCAGCTCCCAGTTGTTCCAATTGAGATGGAACTTCTTCACTTCAACTACCTTATTTCCTTGCAAGACACTAAATGTGACTGTTCAAACTTCATTTCCTACATGTTGCCACAGGGAACTGTGGTGGTGCAGGTGGTTAGACTGCAGTATTGCCCACAGCCTGGAGATCGATCCTGATGGGCATACAATTGATTCAGTCTTTCCTTCTGAGGTTGGTAAACTCAGAACTCAGGTTGTTGGGGGAAAATATGCTAATGTTGTAAACTGCTCAGAGAGTGCTATAAAGGACTATGAAGTGGTATTTAAATCTAAGTGCTATTGCTATTTTTATGTCAAGATTTAGGCAATTTCTCTTTTCTTCAATTGTCACAGACTTCTGAGATATCCTTCTGCCCCAAAAAATATCAGCTAGGGAGAAATTCATGGAGAAAAGATCAGGAATCTATGAAAAAGCAGTAAAATACCTTAAAAAGTAGAACAATTGGGGAAAACCAAATATTGCCTGTCTTTTTTTCACTCACATTGGCATAAAACAAAGTTATTGTCATTTTGATCAACTCTAGGAGTTCAATGTTAAAGTTTTCCTTTTCTTTCATTAGACATAATAATGTCCCTGCTGAGCTCAGAGAATGTGACCAGCACAACGGTTCACTTCGGTTTCTGTTAAAAGCTTCGTATCAGACACATCACTTAGATTTCCCCCTACCCCACATTCCCAAAAATGTTATGTAAGTAGAACTACTGTAGAGAATTAGACAGTCATTCATTCAAGAAGTTTTCCAGTGTGATAATCAGGAAAGGTGTTAATCCTGATGTTTGAATTCTGAAGTCAAAACCTATATGACTTATTCACTTTATGTCTTTGAAGAGTGTTTTCTTTTTTCCCCCTTGTTCATAAAACATCTTTCTGTGAGAGAGAATGCTTGAAGCATATAGTAGAATATGACCAGGCTGAGCCCAAACGAAGGGTCATCAGTTTCAAGCCCCTTCGTGCCGGTAAGAAATCTAAGTCCAACTCACCCTGAATTCCACTCTTATCGACTACCAATTTGCTTTGACCGTTAGCAGTTCAGATTTTTGGAGAGAGCTTGAGCTTGCAATAGGCCTTTATATTCATTTGAACTGCCTGGATTTCCTGTGCTTGACATATTCATCCATTGTTTGGGGGTAAGTGCAGTGGAAAGGTTAAGGAGAATTGGGAGATTATAAAGTTCAGACAATGAAAATTATTTATAGATAATATTCTTTTTATCACATAGTTGTTCTATGTAATATAGGCATTCCTTCATTGAGGAGTTGACTCATTCACATAGTGTGAGGAAAAACTGCCCACAATTGAATCCATGAGAAATAGTGCACACACTTCTAAAACCCTCTAGATCTCCTACTCTGGGATCAGAGCTGTTTTACAAAACTCATGCTCAAGGACAACTATCTTGAACGCTATCTTGAAGTTGGAGTTCAGTGCTTCTACGAAACTGAAACTTCTAGGTTGCTCATGTTGACATTTCTGAAGTCCAAACTTTGCTTCCACTTTGTCTCTTGTGTCTGGAATATGGATCCTCATAGGTGGAGAAAGAATCACATAAGCTTGGTCAGCTCACCTTGAAACGTGAGTGGGACTATGACCCTAATGAGTTGGGTAGCCCCAGTTGTGAGAGCTGTTTGGGACAGAAGTTTGGGCTTCCAAGTCTGTCACAAGATAGGATTCTCTCTTGGGTCTTCACATTCTATATTCCTAGCCAGGTTTGCTCTTACTATTTTAGGATAGCACGGCTAGTTTGCTTGCGTAGCTCATGAAAATAGCATTTCATAAAACAGGATTTGGTTGAAATGCTGTAATTTCTCAATATACCACATTCAAGAAAGCCCATCCAGCAATGATAAATTCCTACAAAATAGAGTGACATTGTGTCACATGCACTTTTCAGAAGTGAAATTGGTTTGTGTGGTGTGAAGTTAACTATGTTTTGGTATGTAGTTATTTCAGAATACTTCCTTCCCTACATTGATGGAGAAAAACCACACAATTCTTTAGTGTGATTTCGCAACGGGATACTGTCAAACCAACACACAATAGCACGGCATGCTAAAAATAACATTCTACTAAAACCATGAAAGTAATCATGCTTACACCCAGAGCCATAGCAAAGCTCGTTTTTAAAAAACACCAACAACATAATTATAAATACATTGACTGAAAAAAAAGGAAATTATATATTACACAAAGGGGTTGAAGCTACAACAAAGAAGCATAATAAACAATTGCTAAATTTCATAAATATATCTTAAAGCATATTTATTACATAGATGGAACACATTTAATATTAAGTTGTTTCTTAGTAATCACTAAGAGTCCATTAGAATTTTGTTTACCATGAATACAGGTTTACAATTTTATCTGCAACGAATACTACTAACTGTAAGTTTAATGAAAAAGTGGGGAAACATCTCTCCTTGTTTTTAAACATTATTATTACTTAGCAAGAATGCACTAGGTTTTTCCCTCCTAATTGTTTTATAAATTTGTTAATTGCTACTAAGAGTGTCACATCAAACTAGTCTTCAAGTTCTGAACAGTGGAAAACAAAACAAAAGAACCAATTCCAGAAATCTGAGCCAAGAAAATGTGAACGCTGTCTCTTAACTCCGTAATAAACCTAAATGTACAGTATATTATTTTTTCCTTCCTAAAGTCTGATTTTTCAGATTAATGACTGAACAAGGAAACTTTTTCCAGGGGAAAAAAAGTATGAATCTGTGTGTTCAACAGGACAATTGTACCCTTAACACAAAATATACTCCCTAGAGTTTTTAGTTTAATGCTTTATAATGATTCAGTGCCAGCAATTTTAGTCCCTGAGCTTAACAGGACTGATAAAAAGACCCTGAATGATAGCCAAATATTCAAGTCAAATGTCCAAAACAACTTGTTTTGAGTTTTTCATTATTCTGTTACAACTTTTTTCGCCCAAGGAGAAAAACAAATATATTGCATCTAATGAATTTGTCTTGGAACGCATTGATTTTCTGAAGTTTGAATTAGGCACTGAGTGTATTTTTTGTGACAAAATCTGCACCGAATAAGCTTTAATTCCAGAAAAGGAAGCAGTTCTGTGTAAAAGGAGAAAGGGGCCAAAACATTGTCATTTGTTCAGCACAACAGGGAAAAAAATCTCACCGAGTAGCAATACGGTCACCGAATAGAGACTTCTCTGGCTTCTTCACCTTCCAAATTTGGAATCTGCACACAGTACTGCAGCTTAACCAAAAAGGATTAACTCTCATATCCAACTGAGAACACAGATAATTCTCAGTAATTGGTAAAAAATGAAGATGAATGGGGCTGAGCGATAAGGCGCAATTAACTCATCAGCAGTTACAGCTGTGCACTCAATCCCGAAGCATCTCTGGAGTCTCGGCCCCTTTTAAGGAACCGAGGCAGGAGATACACAGGGCGTTTTCTCTCCCCCCCCTCCTCCACACACACACACCAAAAAAAAAAAAAAACCAGGGGAGCCTCTTTGCCCCTCATCATCCCCTCTCCATCTCTTCTACTTTCAAGAAAGATGACACCTGTCACAGCATTCGGTGTAAATTGCTCCCTCTCCTAGGACCCAGCTCTACCATTTGTTCATCTTCTTTCTAAACTTCAGGAGAAGGAAGGAGGAGGAGAAGGAGGGAGGAAGCCCCAACCAAATGACTACTGTAGACAATCTTAAATTCCCTGTCAATCGTTTCATTACGGCAGCATCATCTGTTTGAAAATATAAGCAATTCCCTCATCTAATTATAGAGAGGATTTGAGGTTCATTAACATTGCCAAGAAGAGATTCAGATGTGCAGTCGCAGAGCTTGATTCGCTGGCCAGCATGTGTTCTTCCCTGCTTTCTCAAGGACTCAAGACTTTTTTATTTTACTTTATTTTTATTTCCCGAAGCCATAAAACTAATTCTTCCTTCTAAAACAAGCCTCACAGTTTGAGAAAATAAAACAATGAAGCTATTGCAGTCTATTCTCTTTCTGGAGTTGGTTGACTTGTGGGATTTTGTTTTTCCTGCTGCTCTTCTAAAAAAGCGACAAACTACAATTGCATTTTTCTTGCGTGCATGTGTGTGTGTGTGTGTGTGTGTGTGTGTGTGTATTTATCTCAGACCACAGATCTGGACTTATCATAAACTGAGTTCTTAACTTTTGGGAATACTTTACATTTGTGCAGATATAAGGAAGTCTAGTGTGTCAAAAGCACCCTCTGTTTTCAACACATCTTGCGGTTGTTGTGCATTATTCTAACTCAATATTACGTTTCCTAACTGTGTTTAGGAAAAAAGAGAACACTTCAGTCTCTGCGATTGCTTCATTTCCTTCGAGAAATAATAGCCAAGAGTTTTTTGAAAAGCATAATTGCAGTTCAAACAATGACATTTGTTTCTGGAACATCTGTTTTGAGATCATATTATAAATGAACTCATTTCCGACCTTCAAGTAATTTACTATTGTTGATCATTGTTTACAAGACATATGCAGTTCCCCCATTAGGTAATGGCAAAAATTCTTCTCAGATCCTTGGAGAATGCCTTAGAATATTTTCACAGTATTTTTCTGACATTAAGGACTAGAACAGGAACATAGATAAGCCCCATGCCACAGCAATTGGCTAAAATTCTTTTTTTCCTCAAGTAGCAAATGTCCTTGTTTTGTTTTCAATTTTTTCCCAAATTAAGCTGTATTTTTAATATTGCAGTATTTCAACCATCCCCCCCTCCAAAGCAAACTGTAATGCACTGAGCATAATGTAGTTTGCTTAGTCATTGCACTAAAGTAGTCGAAGCCTGCAGCCCCAGACTAGCTGTTTTCAGGGGTCGTTCCTGTGGGAAAATCCCTAATCGCCTATTGGCTGACCCCTAGAGGCCACTCTGTATATAAGCCTGTTCTGCAGCAGAAATTGCTGGCTTCATACATGTTCCTGATTGCTGTATATTATGCCTGTGCTTCTCTACAATCAACCCGTGTTCTTTTCTACAACCTGTCTATTCAATACCTAAGAACCGAGTATACAACATAAACTGTATTTTTGATTTTACAGTTTACATAAAGTGCCTTGTTTAAGTAGACTTAAATGTTCTGCAGGCCTTTGGAAGGAGAAATTATAAGATCTGCTAGGGCCAAAAAGTTCAAAGATATATTCTTGCAGGTTAAAATATCAAGAATTGCAAAGACAGCATTCGTGGAGAGATCCTCAAAGGTGAAGCAAAGTAGTCTATGCATAGAAACTTGAGAATCACAGCAATGAGGTCTTGTGAACTTTAGTATCCAAGAACATTAAAGTTCACAAGACCTCATTGCTGTGATTCAAGAATACTAAAGTGTATGTTCAGTTAGCTTAAGATTTATCCCAGTCTGGTAAAGGTGAGTCTATCTCAAACAGTAATAGTCTATCACTCCCACCAGGTAGAAAAGATCAGGAATTAAAGTTTTGTTTATTTTTGTATTTTTGCTTTGTTAGTTGGTATGGTAATGGATGTTGTCTATGTCCATCAAGGTCATCTCCCTCTCTACATAGTCCAGCACAAGAACCAACTTGAATCTGGATTGGTGCTCTCTCAAAGATGATCTGTGACTAGAGAGGTCAATGTTAGTTACGGGACAGATCACAACCTGCTCATGTTAGACCTAAAATAATGGAGAATGTCCCAAAGGTGCTTTTTGAAAAGGCAACTGTATTTTTGTTTTTCCTTGAATAAGTTTTGCTTCTCATTCAAGAAGCTTTTTCAGTTCACGGCTTCCAAGAACCTTCTTCATTCAGTTCAGTTCTGGCATGAGAAGCAAAACATCTTGAAGAAAAAACGAAGTTCCAAAAAAGTGTGTGTGTGTTTGTAAGCACCTTTGGGATAATCATGACTGAGAATCTCCATAGACAAATGGAGAATGTATTACAACCTTTCACTCCAGAAAGCAGATACATCCAGAGAACTCCCCCACCACATCTCTCTCTCTCTCTCCCCCATCTATCTATCTCTCTTCCTTTCTTTCTCTCTCTCTCTCTGTCTCTCTCTTTCTCTCTGCCTCTCTCTCTCCCCCTATCTCTCTCTTTCTTTCTTTCCCTTCCTCTCTCTCTCTCTCTCTCCTTCTACTTCTCTTATTTCACGATTTTCCTGTATCCTAGCTAATAGTTCTGCCAGAACCATAGTATCTTTCAAGGGTGGTGAAAGAAGCAGGCCATCTACATTATTCCTCTAAAACAAAACTGTAGTGCTTGCAAGGTCTTGTGGACTCTCGGGCAAAGAAGGGCAAGGAAGGAGGGGTTAGTGCCTGAAGCACAGATGGCAGAGGACTTGCTGTGAGCAGTTTGAAGAGAGCTAAGAATCCATCTGCACGCTTACTTGGTGGTGCAGATGACAAAAGAGAAATCCTATATCTCTGTCACCAGTACAAAGACAGGCAGCAGAATGCTGGAAATAGGGCATTCTCCACAGGGAAGTGACCAACAATCAGTCTGCATCTAGTTCACAAAACCCTATCCTGTCTCAGACAGTCCCCCAGGGCATGCCATGGAAATTTAGTAACAAATCACTGACCATCAGCAGTGCAATTTTATGCTGGTTCCAGCAGGAAAGAAAAGGGGAAAAAGAAAAAAAGAAATAATAAGATCTGTTAGGTCTTTAGACAGGCCCAGAGAGACAAAGTCCTTCCCCAAACCATTAGTCCCTACTTCCTTTTATGACATCATGTGATCCTTGATTATGTACATAAACATTGGCCAATGTTGCAGTTTCATCCATCTGCTTCGCACTCTTTGCATAAAATCTTCTCTGGTTGCATGAATGTCATTGCTTTAAGGAACCAGAATATATTTAGCTGAGACTCACTATCTAATCATGTTACATCAGAGAGTTGTCCGCTTGTATAACTCGAGGAAGCGAACACATTATGTGGAGTTCATCTGGAAATTACAAGTTGCTAGGTATGCTTAGAATATAGACCATATATGTCAGACACAAGGCCTGCGGGCCACATTCGGCCCACAACCTATGTCCATCTGCCCCATGGTGCTGCTCTGGAGACGGGGAGGGACTGGCCCTTGCCATCTCAGCTCCAGCCCACCTTAGCTGAGGAGTCCCATCGCGGGCTGAGTCCAGGCCATGGCAGGCTGTGTGTTGACTGGGGGAGCCACTGGAAGACTCACTGGTGGACAGGAAGGGGCACTTAAAGGCCCAGAGGTAGACTGGGGTGGTGGTGGGAAAACCCATGAGTAGACCGCAGATGTTTCAGGAGCCCTCTGGGAGGCCAACCGCAGGTCATGTGTAAGCTGGGGTTGTGTGTGCTGAAAGGCCCACCTCGATTATGTGAAAGCCGTGGTGGGGGGGCTGATGGCCATGGAGGGGCAAGGGGGAGAAGTGGGGAGAGTGGCCCATGGCAGCCCCAGCAGCAGTTCAAGTGATCCATGATTAAATTGACTTTGACACCCCTAATTTAGGTAGTCTGGGAGAAAACTATTTCTGAGTCTAGATTCTAGACTGAAATAGTCTTAGTTAGCCTTATCCACAAATCAAAGCAGAATTTTCAGGAGAAGACATTCTCAACACCCTGTATTCTACAGTAACACTCAATGTTCATATATATCAAGTAGATAATTGTACTTTTCCAACAGGAAAAGACTTAAGAATGTTGGTGGACACAAATATTGGTCTTTTTGGGAGAGAAGAGCTCCCTTCAGATGATTTTGTTGGATTGTACTGAAGGCATTCAAGTTGTATATCTTGAACGTGCACTTCCCATTATCATGCTGCCCCAGTTGGAGGGGTTGGGAGTGGGAGGCAATGTTTTGCAGTGGTTCTCCTCCTACCTCTCTGACCAGATGCCGACGGTGTTGGCAGGAGGGCAGAGGTCGACCCCGAGGCGCCTGTTATGCGGGGTGCTGCAGGGGTCGGTTCTCTCACCCCTCCTGTTCAACATCTATATGAAGCCGCTGGGTGAGATCATCCGTGGATTTGGGGTAGAGTGTCATCAGTATGCTGATGATACTCAGCTGTACATTTCCACCCCAGGCCACCCCAATGATGCCGTCAAGGTAATGACCCAGTGTCTTGAAGCCATGTGGGTCTGGATGGGGAGGAATGGGCTCAGGCTCAGGCTCAACCCTTCTAAGACCGAGTAACTGTGGATATCGGTGTCCCGATATGGCCAGTTATCACCATCACTGGCTATCGGGGGCGATACATTGGCCCCTGCGGAAAGGGCTTGCAACTTGGGTGTCCTCCTGGATGAGTGACTGTCTTTAGAAGACCATATAATGGCAGTGGCCAGGTGGGCTTTTTATCAAGTCCGCTTGATATGCCAGTTGCGGCCCTTTATTGATTGTGACTACCTATGCATGATCACTCATGCCCTGGTCACTTCTTGCCTGGATTATTGCAATGCGCTCTACATGGGGCTCCCCTTGAACAATACCTGAAGATTGCAGATGATCCAGAATGCGGCCACGCGGGGGATTGTGGGGGCGAATGGCCATGCCCGTGTGACCCCCCTCCTACGCGAGCTGCACTGGTTGCCTGTGGTCTTACGGGTGCATTTCAAGGTTTTGGTTATGACCTTTATCCTTCCCCTTCTCTCCTATCTTTCCCCCTTCCATCTTTCCCTTTCGTCTCTTTGTTTCTTTTCCTTCTTCTCTTTCCCTTTCTTCCTCTTTTCTTCTTTCCATCTTTATATCTCAATCTTGTCCACAGCCTCTTCCTTCTTTCTACTCTGCCATATTCTCTTTCTCTCCCCTTTCCATTTGCCCTTTCTCTTATCCCTCTACCTCTCCCTTTCCGACTTCTTCATTTTTCTTTCTATCTTTTCCTCTATCTGTTTCTCACTGGTTGTTGTGAGTATTTATTTTCAAACTTTCCAAACCTGGGGTTATTTGAATCTCCCACTCATGAATGGGGCTTGGCTTGTTCGCGCAGGCCAGTTGCTGTAATACTGTGGCCTGGCGCCAGTTAATGGACCGGGCTTGGGGACTCCTGAGTTACACTTTTTTTCTGTTCTATAAATAGTAATATATTGCTTAGTAAAAATGGGAAAGTATAAGAAAAAGAGAGGGGGGAGGGAATCACCTGACTGCTGCTACTAATTTTAGTTACTTATAGATTTTCTTGTATATGCATAGTGAATCCAGGTGCTGAATAAATAGCTCAAAGTGGATTCCCGGAAAGATAATAAGTGATGCATGCATACTCAGAAGAATCACAGGATTGTAGAAATAGAAACAGAAGAGTCCAAAAATAGTTCAATGAAAACTGCCTGGAATGGAGCGTTCTAGAAATGCAACACTGAATGAGAGTGTGCAATATTTAGTGTGTTGTTGTGGTTTCTCTTTGAGTAGGTCTGATCAGCGCACTCTGTACTTCATCATAGGGGTTCTTTCTGTGTGGAAGAACAAAGATCATTAGCAGAGAGTTCTCAAGCCAAAGGACCCACATATTGAAAAACAATCTTGTGAACTCTGTGGTCTGCTAGTTGTGTTTGTCATAAATAAGTTGCGGCAATTTAGAATGAATGATTCACATCATACTGAAACCTTTCTTCATTAATGTCTGGTGTTGACTTATATAAGTTGATGAAATTAGGGGAATGGCAGGACATATTTTGTTATACAAAACAATGGGCTTAGCTCTCCTCCTCTGCAGTGTTGTGTTAAAGGCATAACCCTGTCTTGTCTCTGTCAATGAAGACTTGCAATCACAGACTGGAAGCTGAGCGAGGCTGCCTTAAGGGGACCAAGAAGTCTGCAAGCATCAACACATTTCAAGAAACTGAAACCATAGGCATATTCATTTCAATACATCTTTTGTAAAAATATTGTTCATCACTCATTGGGGTTAATTGTGGGTTCGGTTATAAAACAAGCGGACATGTTTCCCATGTCAAAAAAAACAGTACAGCGAAAAGAGAGGCCTCACTAAATGGAATTGGCAGTTTTAGCTGGCAAATTGTGGACAAATTGCAACATTGTGGACAAATTGCAGCATTATAATAATTTTTGCAAATCTATGGTTTCTGAAAGCAAAATATCAATGAAAATGGGTATAGAAAAGAGAAAGGAGATATGCTATATATATATATTTACCCACCCTTACTATTTTAATATATTTTTTTCAAACATTTAAGTGTTCAGTTCAATTTCAGTTTCTTAAAGCCATTGGTAAGCAAACATTTAAGTGTTAGATAATGCAAATGTAACAACATAATCTACTGTATGTATAAAGAATAAAATAGTGGATTTATAAATTGAAGCAACAAAATCAGTGCTTTGGATATG
The DNA here is from genome assembly GCA_032468095.1 of Pareas carinatus. Classification (NCBI taxonomy): domain Eukaryota; kingdom Metazoa; phylum Chordata; class Lepidosauria; order Squamata; family Pareidae; genus Pareas; species Pareas carinatus. The sequence goes on along the minus strand of JANHFO010004616.1, from coordinate 162,985 downwards.
AATTAAAAGCAAGAGCAAAACAATAAGATGTGATAAACAATGGTTTCATCTGCTTCTATTCTGTTAATTTTACTCGCATTTTATATCTTGTATTGGAGGAAGGGTGTCATGAACACCCTGGACAATTTAAGTTTTATTAATTTTAATTCTTTTTATTTTTATATTTTTACTGTATTTTAAGCCATCCATACTTGTTTTGGATTCTGAGCTGAAAGCATATAAATTTAATATATATATAAATAAAGTAGTTATACTGAGTGACATGAAAAAGTCACATTTTCCTTAAAAAGGTTTCTTGAACCATTCACTTCTGTTTTGAAGCACCCTCACTTGTGGATCTGATCGAGAACATGCTCCCAAAGGGGATTGGAATATCAGTTCTCTGTTGGAATTCCTATCCCTTGATTTTTCAGAGGCTTTTAGAAATGGAAGGAGATTTTGAAACAGGAAATTGGGCTATGTTCTGTATCGAATAGAATAGAATTTATTTATTCATCAAGGAATTGTGTGCCAGTGTACATGCTCTATTCTTACATACAGATTATAATTGACAAATTCTGATAAGAATCATAAGGCTATAATTGACAAACTCTGATTACAATCTTAAGATACCTTCATAATCATAAAGTACATTCATCATGTCATGTATTAGGTGTAATCTACAAACCACGATCCTAATCATAATTACATTCATAGTCATAAAGTACATTCATCGTGTCATCATGTTATAAAGTACAATAATCATGTCCCAACCCATGTCAAAACATTTGTGACAAAATCTGTCACTAACACATTCATCATGCCATACTTTACAATTTTTTTATAGGTTTGGGACAGTCTATATTTGAACAGTCATAGAATACTAATAATCAATCTATAAGTCGAACTAGGATACTAAATGACACTATATAGGTGTCTGATGTAAATTTAAGATCCTTTGCTGTTTTGTCATTAAATTGAAAGTGACCAATTCAATTTTAGATACAAGTGTGTAGTATGTAATTTGCACTTAAATTGACATTTCTCAGGCTGGTAGTCAGAAGCCTTATCAACTAACTAGATGCTTCACTGAATTTAACATATGGGAAGGTCCTAACTCTTTAAAACCAATAAGCAAACTCTAGTTGTTAAAAATCTATCAATAAGATCAGATCTCATTTCACTTCACTGAATCATATTTGTGTTCTCAGAGTCTTTCATTTCCTTTCAAGCAAAAGATGACAGCTCACCAGTATATAGCCATTTCCAACAGTTTTAATTAGACAAAGTTAACAGGACTTACAGACCTAAAAGATGGCACTTGAGGATGACAGATTCGCTGTCAAATAGAAGGGCTATAATTTACTCTTAAGGATACAAGATCTATTGGCAAATCATTTGGATATATATATATATATATCTCCCCTGATGATATGTTCCCAAGCTAACTAATGTATATCAATACAGGTGTGTGTAAACAATCTATAATCTTTCTTGTTTTAAAATACTGCTAATGGGGTGTGTGTCGTAAAAGCTATTGAGTGAAGCTTAAAATTGCAAGAGTTTATAATGAAAACTCTTCTAGTCAAGAAGGACAGAGAAAAACGGATGATTCTGGTCTTCCTGGTTCTTTTAGGCAGATACTCAGATCTCTTGTACTTCATGCAATCAGTACTACCAAACGTGCACTCTACCACTATATTTTTATCATAAAAAGTTGTTATTGTTCAGTTATTAAATCATGTCTGACTCTTCACAATCCCATGGACCTTAGCACAACAGGCTTCCTGTCTTTCACTGTCTCTTTGAGTTTGCCCAAATTCACGTTCATTGCATCAAAAACACTATCTAACCATCTCATTCTGCTGTCCCCTTTTCTTTTTATCTTTAATCTTTCTGAACATTGGGGTCTTTTCCAGTGAATTCTCTCTTCTAATTAGGTGGCCAGAGTATTTGAGCTTCAGCTTCAGTATTTGTTCTCCCAAAGAACAGTAGAGGTTGATTTCTTTTAGGATTGACTGTTTTGATTTCCTTGCAATCAAAGGGACTCTCAAGAGTCTTCTCCAGCACCACAATTCCAAAGCATCCAAGAAAAAGCTACACATTGCTAAAGAGAAAAAATATTGCATTTACTTCTCAAGTGCCTTTTTTCATATCTTTGCTCCTAAGTGACATCAGAACTTTATGATAGTAACATTTGAGAGCGCTCTTGCATGAACTATTCATTTAAAATTCTGTCACAATATTTTTATGTGATTTACCATGGACTCTGACTTAAAGAAGACTAAATTTGTTCTTCATCCCTTTTTAGTCTTACTTGATATTCATGAATCAGGTTACTATACTAGAGAATTCTCTATTGAAAGCACAATTCATGTTTCCTTTATTGAACTGGCAAGTCATCCAGATTGTACGATAGCAAACACTCCCAAAATATGGTATCACCACTTCTATGTCTGACAATCTTATGGTATTTTTTTAAAGAATTCAGAGTTTTATTTCCATCAGATAAAATGATGCTTAAATTATTTTAATGTAATGTAATGTAATAATACTTGCATTACACTGAAAACTTAAACTTTTGACTGATCTTCTCATAGAATATTCCTCCAGTTAGAACGGTCATCCATGTGGTTTCTTGCAAGCTTGAGACAAACATCAATATTTTTCTTTTCTTTTTTCTGTTTTACCAAGAAAATGTTTATTTTGCAGGTTTAATTTTCAATCATAGCAAGGTTATTTTATACAATCACAAACAAATCCTTTAACATTTTAATTTCTTTTTTCTCTTCTCCTTGTCTTCTTTACTTCTTTCTCTTGGTACTTTTCTTTTTCCCTTTCTTCTTCTCCTCTTCTTCCTTTTCTTTATTTACTGCATCATTTTAATTTGACCAGCTTTTTCTTTTATCTATTTTCATTTTTTATTTTACATAACATTTTGTCCAAATAGTCTAATTTTCCTTATTTCATACATTCTCTTTGTCTTTATACATTTCGACTTACTTATTATACCTTTACATATCTATCCCCAAATCAACCATCTAATCTTAAACTCTATTTACTTCAATCTTAAAACTACAACTTACTTATATATCTCCATTCCCCCCATACTATAGTATCGAGACCATAATTTAATTTCTTATCTAACAACTTTTTTTTTAACAAACATAGTAAACATATCCAATTTTCGTATTTAGATGCAGCCCTCAAATATAAAGCTATAAAGCACTATGAACCAATATATAAGTCTGAGTGCTATTGCTGTTGCCATCGCTATTCCTACTGAAGCAGTGTTGACAGGATGGCCATACTTAAGGAGATCCACTGTTTTGTGGGGGCTTCTCCATTTCAAGGTTATGTTTCTGACTCTGGATAATGAAAGTCTCAGAACTTTTATAGCTTATAGTTTTAGAAGGATTTCCTGACTGATGAGTAGCAATTTCTTTTTTATGGAAGTCCTCAGAAATTTATTTTGAGGAGACTATTAGAATCTACGTGATGAAAATTATGATCAAAGGAACCAAAATTTATTTAATTTGTATAGGGAAGGGCCTGTCCAAATTAGCCTACTTGTTTATAAAATTCTACAGAATTTCCCCAAGTTATTACTTTATCTAAATTGATTCAATTATAAGAACAATTGCTACTTTGTTACCTAGAATTACATGTTAGATAATTTTGTCAGTGAAATAAATGAAACCAGTATAATTATTTGTTCATATAGTTGCCCATTATATGTCTACATAAAATTCTGGTAATACTAAGAAGTTAAGAAATACAAATATTCAAAAAATATTCAACATGTGTTAGAAATAAATGTATTTAGACTTAAAATCTTAATGTCTCCTTATAAGTCAGTCAAAATCATTAAGAACTAAGTTGCTGCTATAGGAACTTAAAAAAAATCAGGAAGAAATAAGGAAATTTCTTTAAAATATTTTTTAAGAAAAAGAAAAACCCTGCAATTATTTCAGGTTTTTAAATTTTGAATGGAAGCATATTCATCTCTGAGACAGGATAGTTTTGATGAATAAATAAGTATTTATTTCTTTAAGTATATCACCCGTGCCTGAATTTCAAAATTGTTCCCTAAAAATGTATCAACAATACTGAATTTGGTATGATAGAGAAGCAATTTGTTTCAACTCAGGCACTTAAGAAAAGTGGGGGAGAAGCACTTATCCAATACTTTAACTCATATACTAAAATATCACTAAACAGACTGTCTTGCATTATTCAACAGTTAAATATTTGACTATAAAGAGTTGTTGCAACAAACCACAAAATCCTTTATTGGTTTGAGTGTAGTTGCATTTTTCTATAGGGTGTGTGATGTGCTTTTAATTATTGCTTTATTAAACTAGAGCAATAGGTATTCTTTGCTTAATGACCCTAACTGCAATCGTAATTTATGTCACTAAGTGAAGCAGTTGCTAGAGAAAACATTACGCTAAGTAAAAGTTCTGGAAGTTCCAGCTGAGGTCATCAGGCAAGGACCATGTTCTGCATGAATTATGGATTCTATCTCACTGTCTTCTCCCTGGCCAGGCTTAACAAGCTCCCTTTATAGATGAGGCTCTTCTCCCCAACAGAAGAAGATAACAAGGGCAGAGGGTGCAGCAAGGTTAGGTAGGAGTGAAGATCAAGGAGCCAAAAGAACAGAGATGAGTGGGAGATAGGCAGATGAGGGATGCTGTGGTTGTATATGAATGTTGACTGCCATGTACCCAAACAGTGATCATGTGTCTATGGGGCTACTACAACAGTCGGAATTTTGAGAAGTCAGAACTACCATTTGTTCATTACCGTCATAACTCCCAAATGTTGCTGAACAAATGGCCATCAGATAGAATAAAAACATAGCTATGCTGTTGTAGGATATGACCAGACTGACCTGGAAGGAGGCGTCGAAAGCATCATAAGTCATGAGTCCTTGAGTGTCCACAAGAGATCCAGCCGACCTTGAATGACTTTCTTACCTTTGCAAATTTGACTGCTAATAGTTCAGATTCTTGTAGAAAGTTTCAGCTTGTAATAAACCTTTATATTCATTTGAACTGTGTGAAGCTCCTGATTTCCCCATCACTTGACATCTGCCTTGTGTGGGGAGCCCAGAGGAATACACAACCGGGCGCTGCGAGAGTCCCCCCTCTCACGGCAATGGCCCTCCAATCTATCGAGGGCCTTCCTCAAGGACGGGCGCTGGAGCCCTGAGAGGTGGTCCGTGGCCAA
>JANHFO010004616.1:59105-71149 GCA_032468095.1 Pareas carinatus | reverse complement strand
ATAAAGTACTCCCCCCCCCTCCTTACTTACCAGAAATATCTGGGAGTGTTTATATGCCGCTCCATCTGGAAGATGTAAATAGTGAAAGGCAGGCCTGATGAAGCCGCTATTGAAAATTCTTTCAGGACCGTGATATTAAAAACAACTGAATAAACAGAGATAAGGGGCGAATAGGATTTGAAACAGACTTTCCTTTTTTTTTAAATAGAAGAAAAACAAATAAAAGTTCCTGCTTAGAGCTTTAACACTGCAGTAATTTTGTCTATAGCTTTGCTTTGGCACATGTGATCCATCACTAGCAAAAAAAGGTCACTAGCCAAGGTTCATTAGCCCCAAATTCGATGGGAGGCATTAAGTTGTCACAGAGCAGTGTGACTTCTAGTTCTCAAGAATCCGTCTTTCTGCCTTCGTGCTTATTAGGAGGAGGGCTGTTAGCCTTAATCTTATCTCAGGTTAGTTAAAACTCAGCAGAAGCAAACCGTGTTCTGGATCGATCCATCGAAAGGCACTTCCTGAGTGAAGATAATATTGGCTTAGAAGTGGTACTGGGCCAGCTTACATTCTTCTCTGGAAGGCCCAAGGGATCCCACTTTTATTGTCAACACAAGAAAAGGTGTTTTACTTGTGTGGTGAAAGGATCAACTGCATTCACCTCAGGGTTTTCTCAAGTCTGAAACCGCAGCCGAGCAATGGAAGAGCTCAGGATTTTTTTTATCTCGGTCCTGTATGAACTTCCCTCTGCCCACTTACACAGGGTCTGTTTCAAATCATCATCAAACAATGATTAAAAAAACCTATTTCCAAGAGACAGTAAATTGAGTTGTAGAAAGGCAATCCCGTATCTGAGGTGGGTGTGCGAATAAAAATATTACAAAGGTGTAGAAAGCAAGATGATTTGTAGAAAGACAAAGCCGTCTTTCCTGTGGGTCAGGGTGCATCTTGTGTATGCAAGATTTGTTGCAAAAGTTAAGCAGGCAGATTTCCCTGAGAGTGACGGTCTGAAACCGTTCGGTACTTAAAGGGTCAACATGGATTATCATCTCCGTTCATCTAATAAGTAATGTTTTTCCCAAACAAAACCAATTCCCAATAAATTCTCGCTGTATTTATGTGCACCGATTTGATTTAGAGGCCTGTGGGGAGATACCATTTGGTAGCCCAGGAACGTGGAGAGGTAGGTGGTGAACAGCAGAGGAGAAAACTCCTCTGCCAGAAGTGTTACTGTGTCAGGTTGATTTATTGAGTGAGCTTCACTTCACAGAATGTTCCGAGATATTTATTTCCCTAAAGGCTCTGCAAAGATATGAACAGACCTGCATCCACAGATGTCATCATTGCTCATTTTACCGAGTCATGAAATTTCTCAACTGAAATTTGTCCATCTAAAATGGCTGTAACAGGACAAAGTCAACAGGATCTTCTCGGCTCCTGGTTTTTACGGATGGCTTTCAAAACAATACCCAGACAAGGTTGGCACAGATATAGGAAGAAGTCTAATCTGTTTCTGCCTGTTAATGAATGTGCTCGTATGAAAACATTGATGAGTTCACCATATAATCTTTTCCTGACAGTACCTGCAATTGTGGAGGTGAGCAAAGAAAGGTATATCCCAAAACAGAAAGGGGAAAATTGCTTAAAAACTAAGAAGAAAATCCTGAAAAACTTTATAACTGGGCAATCTGCAGTCCCCAAGAAAGTCTAGCTAGCAAACTGCCTAATGTGTGTGTCTCTGTGTGTGTGTGTGTGTGCGCGCGCACCCACGTGTGTGTGTTAAATAATGATTCTTGCAAAACATTTATTTATCTGGCATCTGCAGCTTGCAAAGGATGGTAACCTGTGAACTCTTTCTTGCTGTGGATTGTACTCTTTAGGGCAGGGATCCCCAACTTTCGATCTGTGGACTGACACCGGTTCACGGCATACCAGCAACTGGTTCACACAAACAAGTCAAGTCCCATTGGAGAGATGTAGGCAGCACACAAAACCAGGCCCCCTCCAATCCATGGAAAAAACTTTCTCCATAGAACTGGTCCCTGGTGCCCCAAAGGTTAGGGACTACTGCTTTAGGGGACTCAAGGAAGAGCGACTTTCCAGGCATTTTTTTAAAAAAATGTTCCAAAGATTCAAAGAAGCCCCCAGAACGGATTTCAGAATAAGTCTGAAGGTCTCTTGAGGGAAACAGAGAAAAGAAATGTTTAAAAATAAATAAATAAAAGAAACCTGTGCTTGAGTAGACTTCCATTCCTGAAGTCTCTGCTTCCTACAGTAGTGTAAAAAAAAAAATTAAGACTAGAGAGCTCAACACGATTTGTGAGAGTCCCTTCCCAAAGCAAGAAAGACAACCAGGAGTAAGGGCAGAAAAGCAAGTCTTGCAAATCAATTGGTATGGGGGAATGTATTTTAGCTGAATTTTAACTAGGCTAAGATGGTGGGTGCTACAGATGGTGACAAATGCAGAAGCATATAAATTTTCTTACCAGATGGTCCTTTTTTCCTGTCTACCTGCCTCCGTAGGTATCCCAGGCCTTGGAACCATGGCTCTTCCCTTAACTTCTCAAGAAGCATCAACTCTGTCCTCCTCCTCCTCCTCCTCTTCCTCCTCCTCCTCCTCCTCCTGTCAGTCAGTAGGAAGCCAGCTCTGCTTGGCAAAGAGCTGAGAAGGAATAAAAACTACAGGACACGGAGAAAAAAACCCTCCTTGAAAGCCAGCTCAGTCCTTCCAAGTAATGAAAATATCCCTTCCTCGGGAGATAAAAAATTATTTTGCCTTCCTTTCATCCTCTTATTGAAGAGCCAAATTCAAATGGTCATCTTCTTCTCAGCTCATTCGGCTCTATCACCTCCTTTGACTAAAATGTCACTCTACCCGGAATCCTCTAGGTCAGTGGCCCCCAACGTTTTGAGTACCCGGGACCAGTTCTATGGAGAAAGGTTTTTCTGCAGACTGGAGGGGGCGTGGTTTTGCATGACCCCTGCATCCCGCGAATGGGGCTTGTCTTGTCTGCATGGACCAGTTGCTGGCTTGACGTGGATCGGTACTGGTCCATGGACCAGTGATTGGGGAACTTTGCTCTAGGTGTGTTCATGAATATGTTCCAAGGAACCTAAATCAAAGTGACAAATTGTATCAAATGTGGCTTTGTTATTCTCCACAGGAAGGAGAAGAGAATGAAGCTCTTTCCAAAAGCAATTTTAAGGAGGTCCACGTAGAAAGCATAATTCAACAGGAAGCCCATTGAATGGAAGAGAAGCAAAATTGCTTAAGCTACCAGTTGGAAGGTAGTGTAAATATATTCAGATATTAAATCCATATTTACAAAATGTGTTTTAGGGTTTGTCATGCTATGGGAGATTTGTAGCGGCCCGCCAAGTAAAACTTACGGCAAGTTAGCACCCTGCGACAGTCTCTCCTGTCTTATTTAAATATGTTAATATTTCTCATTATGCAATTAACAATAACCTTCATTCATTTGTGAAAAACATTTTGCCAAGCATGCACATAAAAAATTAGCAAGTGAAGCAAAATCACCTTAATTTGCTTTGGACCAGCAAATAACCAACTAATTTGCAGAAATCCCTGCCAAGCACTCATATTAAATGCTTCATGCTTATTTTATGACCTCTGCTGCACCTTTCTTCCCAAACCCTGAATCATATGATCATTAACATATTGCAAGGTCTGAAACTTTATTTTTTACATTCTTTAATTAATGCCTGTTTATAGCGGGCCATTGGACTTCAGATCTAGTTAATGAAACTTTCCTCCCCTGGAGCCCAATAGAAAGCTTTCTCTCTGTTGTTTTAGTAGCTTTTTTTCCAACTGTTTGTTTATACACACTTAATTGATCTCTTTAGTCCCAAAAGCATTTCAGAGACACAACCTGTTCCAAGGCAAGCTAACACCCCCCTCCTTTTATTTTTATAAAAAACCCTGATTGCCCAAGGTTATCAGTTTTAATTTGAAAGTTGAAGATTCAGCTTTATTTACACTGTCTAAAAGACAAAATTGATATGGGCCCCGAAGAATTCTGGTTTCACACAGTGGCTACGAATGCACACTGTATATAATTATTCCGATGTAGAACACAGTAATTACCAAACGCTGCAACGTCTTGTTTTACTGCATTTAAGAAAGCCACTCTTCATCACAAGTTGGAAATAAGAACAAATCAGACTGTCAATGCATGAAATTTTCATGGCTCTTCAATTTACATTTTACATATTCCCCGTCACAAGACTTTCTATTATACTATCCTCTCTTCTTTTTTTTCCCTAGCGTAATTAAATTAAAAAAGTAATTGGATGGTGCTGGAATGTCTTAATCACATAGACAAACAGTTTTACAACAGCTTACACCATTTGCCACATGGGGCAATGTCACGATTGCACTAGACTTGAAAGGCAGCTAGCAACTGGGCTGTGAACATGGAGAAAGCCATCCACAGATTCTCTTGACTAGTAACGTCACATCTGAAAGCTCCATTAACTAGAACTGGCCAAAACTGGCCAACAAAGAGAGGCTGAGTTCTACTTTACTCGAGTCCTGGTGGGGTCAGTGGCTAGAATGTAGTATTGCAGGCTAACTCACTGCTCACTGCCAGGAGTTTGATCCTGACCAGCTCAAGCTTGACTCAGTCTTCCATTCTTCGGAGGTTGGTAAAATGAGGTCCCAGATTATTGAAGGCAATATGACTCTGTAAACCACTTAGACAGGGCTGTAAAGCACTATGAAGCAGGGTATAAGTCTATATATAGGTCTAAGTACTAGATTGTAACCATTGTTTGTCAATTAAAGCCTTATGATTATAATCACAGTTTGTCAATTGTAGTGATGATGATGATGATGATGATGATGATGATGATGATGATGATGATGATGATGACGACGATGACAACTTATATACCATTCAACAGTGCTTTACAGTATTCTCTAAGCGGTTTACACAGTCAGCATATTGCCCCCAACAACCATTTTATCGACCTTGAAAGGATGGAAGGCTGACTCAACCTTGAGCCAGTGAGAATCGAACTGCTGAACTTTTGATGGCTAATGGCAGATGGCAGTCACCAGAAATAGCCTGCCGTGCTGCTTTTAACCACTGCACCATCCTGGCTCCTATTAAGGATGACCTCACTCTAGAATTTCAACCTGAAACTTTTATCACTGTCTGGTTCCATCCTTACTGGGATTGGTGAGTAAGTATGAAGATACTGAAATCTAAAAGTGATCCAAACATGGTAACTGTTTTATACTGTGTCTGGCAGAGCATAGAACAGGGATGTCAAACTCAATTTCATTGAGGGTCACTGCCTCTGCCACCACCAATGGCCACCACCCGCCACCGTGGATGCCCCTACTCTGCCCTCCTCTGTTCACCACCCACCCACAGACACAGCTGCCCTGGAGGAGTGCCCTACTCATCTCCAGGGTGGCCCCGCAGGCCAGATTCAAGGAGGACGTGGGCCAGATCTGACCTGTGGGCCTTGAGTTGACACTCCTGACATAGAAGGATCTAGATGTCTGTCAGCCTGACAGCATACTTGCTACCTGCTGCGATCAGCCACACTATCTGCTGGGGAATCAAAGAAGACAAAGGTTATTGTTCAGTGGCAGATCACCTTCCCAGCCCTACCTATTCATGGTGAGATTGTGGATATAGCCTGATTGGGATAATGACCATTTCCACTTCTTTTTCCTTCCAAAGCGATATGAGATGTTCTCCTCTGTGGCTAATCAACCATTCCAAAATCACAAATTCAACTGCATTCAGCCACTATCGTAAAATTCAGCCGCACTGATGTTTTAATATCATCACATCTCCAAGCCCCCTTCTGACATCCTTGATAAAAGGAGAAGGGTGGTAAACTCTGCATTTGGGGCAACCCTATGTGTATTCTATAGGTCTCAGGCCACTTATGTTTAGAACAAGTCAAGAGTTCCATTTGGCTTGATTTACAGCAAAATTAATAAAACAACTTTTTTTGTTTGCAATGAAAGGTTTTACTCTCCCATAAATGAAATATAACAGCCTTTGAAATTAAGCTCAATATTTGGAAACTGGAGAGATGGGACTTGAATACAGGGAAACATAGAGCTTGGGACAATCTACAGGTCCTCTCAAAAATCCAGAGGTTTTTTGATGGTTTTGCAAATTCCTATGTATAATGATAATAATAAAAAAGCATTGGTCTTAAAATAAAATAATTAAAAACAGAACAAATAGGATATGATTTAACTCAGAGGCTTCTTGGTAGGGTAAGCATTCATTCTCTGATTTATTTGGTCCAGGTGTAATTCCTGCTTCTGAAGTTCCTCAGCGGTTAAAGGTTCTGGAGGAATTATCTTAAGCTAGTAAACCTTATTTTATAGGAAGACAATTAATGTTAGTTATTTACACGACCTCTGAAATAAAGAACATGTATGTCCTCTTCTGGGAACCAATGGAGTATTACAGTAAACAATTAGTTTCATATCTTATAAAAAGGTTAATGCAACTACAAAAATGGCTTACTGTGTATTCAGAGATTGTTGAACAGGGAGTGGTTAAAATGTCCTACCATTGGAGATAGAACTCAGAAGATGAAACATTTATTCACATGAATAAAGGTATCAGATAGTATGACTCTGGATCAATCCCTATATGTTAAAAAACACACATTCTTGGCTATATCCCCAATTTTTGGAATCTATCACGATATGGATGATCACAGATTTTGGAGCATATGGTACTAATAACAATTAGTATACTAACAAGATGGAGAAATCTACAACTGATTTGCAGCCATGGATTGTTGATATATTGTCAGGTGCAGGGAACCAGAACAACTCCGTGAATAGGTCAAAACAGTTTCTTTATTGCTGGTCACCTATTTTACAAGAATCTCACAAGACTGACTGTGTTCTCTTGGGAACCAGTAGGTAACAGCTTTACTAATCTGGCCTGTAGTTTCCTCCCGCAGAGTGACTCCATCCTGGAACGCTTCTTTATTCTCCTCTCTCCTTTAGCAAGTGATCCCACCACAATTTTTCAATTAATTTATTTGATAAAGGGTCAAAGAACAAAAGGTTTTAGCAACATTGTCAACATTTTGTTGCTGTTTTGTTTATATTCCAGCCCCCACCTTTTTCCTTCTTTTATTGCTATGCATCTGTTTTGTAGTTGCACTGATTCCTTAATGCTACTCTATGTTTCTATATTCTATATATTACTAGCTTTATATCTATAGTGAAGTTGCATTAACAGAATATTGCAAGTCAGAAAGTGCATCTCTTCCCCCTCACCTTTACAGTTGAAGAAACTAGGGAGGGTCTCTTTTGAGACTTCGCCACAGCCCATTCCTTCTTGGGCTGAGACTTCTTTAACATTCTGATTGTACAATTGCAGTTCTCCCTCCTATTTCCCGTGCTCATTTCCATATATGATTTCATCTAGCTGCCTCTTATCTGACCATTGCCTAGTCTGCGTTTCTTCCTCCTGTCTACTACAGTCATTTCTATATATTATTGCAAGACATTTTCAGACAATTAATTTAGCACAATAAAAAATTGAAAAGAACATTTAAGATAGACACAACTTTATTTATTTTTAATGTAAAAGGAAGACCAATTATCTACCTTGGAAGCCACTTGAGCTGGTCAAAACTGCCCTTTCCCCCTCCTTTTGCTTGATCCTAAGCTTCCATGAGTCATCAAAAGCCTTGTGGTACAGCCCTTGCACCTCCGTGTTACAATCCTGCTAAAACACACTGGCTTGGTTTATCACTGAAAGTCAGCAGCCAAACTCTCAGTTTAGAAGATTACTGAAGCATTTCAAATGAAATTTTTATTCTGTTTTTTTCAAGACTTTTTGCTGGTAATTTTGGAGATTTACCTACTTAGTTACTTATTTGCTTACTTGCTTACCTACCTACCTACCTACCTACTTAGTTTCACAACTACTTTTACCTACCTTGTATATCTTTAGTCCATGCCTTCTCTAGAAAACCAATACTGTCTTATGCATCTATACTTAAAAGTTGGATCTGATATCTAGAGTACAACTCATTCCCACCAATCTAGTCGTGCTTTTGCAAATGCAGTTCAAAGCCTGGCATAACCACGACTTCTGGTTTCCGACTCCCGCTGAACGGGTGAAGCAGCCGGGCGCTCCAGCTGCTGAAGCCTATATGTAAATGGCTTGAGGTCACCCTGGAGGGCTTACTGAATGAGGGGGCGCAATGGGGTGGTAATGTCTGGTGATGGCCGACACGTTTGTCTCCTGTTTTGATCTCTTTTCGCCGGATGAAGAAGGGGCGCTCAGCGCCATTAAGACAGGAATCAGGAGACGCTGAAACAAACACCAGGGCGGAAGCAAAAAGAAGCTGTATGAACCATCTAGTCAGGTGAGAAAAAGCAACTTATGAATACACTCCACGAAATAAATTGCTGTGGGCCTGATTAAAAGAAGAAAGTAAGCAGTTTTTCCCCAAAAATGTAAAAAGAGGCGAATCAAAGCAACAAGGAATTAAGCAGTGAAGGAAGTTCGGAGAAACTCTAAAATGGAGGACATTGTCAAGGTGAAAAAACATTTCTAACTCTTTCTTTCGGTGGATTTAATGGATTAAATTGATTTTATGATTCAGAGTTCGATTGGACTGAGCGGTGGTATAAAAAAGGTCTGTGACAGATTTTAAAAGTGCATGGCTGGAGCTGAGGGAAAAAAGAAAGAAAAAGAAAGAAAAAGACTTTTAAAATTTGGAAACTAGAAGATTGAGTTACTGGGATTAAAATTTGAATTTATAAACAGTTAGTTAAACGAAGTTGAATTACTACTATTGGACTAAAAAAGACTGGATTTAACATTATATGGGGGGGAAAGGCGTAACAAAATGGAGTCGGCGGAAGGTGAGGCACTAGAGGATAATAATGATAGTAATCTCCAGGCATGCATGGACGAAACACTTGAAATGTTTAAGTTATGGCTGCAGTGCTATGATCAAAAAAGAAAGACAAAAACATTGAAAGTTTTAAAAGTGGAAAAACAGCAGGATGACTGAGAAGAAAGAGAGAACTGAAGAAACGGAATAGAAACCAGAAATTAAGAAAGAAAGAGACAATGCTATTTAAAAATAAAAAGAAGAAATTAATTAATACTTCCAAAGACAGTAAGAAAAAAATGTATTATAATATGGGCCATTGGGGCAAAAAATTGGTTATTGCAGTGGAGAGGGAGGAGAAAAAGATCGGATGGGAGGGAAGAGAGTGATCAAGCAGAAAAAAGTGGGGAAAGAACCTAGGTGGAAGAACATTACAAGATGGGAATGTAAGAGAGAGAAGCTGGGTCCAGAGACATATATCAAAGCAAAAGAAATTTGGCTTTTAGAGGTGTTGGAGGGAGAAGAATTGATAAGAAGAGGTATAGGTTAATAACTAGAGGTAAGGAAATTATATTAAATTTTTATTAAAGATATATTTAAGATGCTGAATATTAAATGAATTAATACAGATCTGAATCATGTATATAAAACCCTCGCTAAATCAGATGAAATTGTAAGAGTTATTTTGGATCTGAAATGCATGATAAGTAATAAAAAAATTGTAATACCCACATAAAATGAGAAAGTAAGCAAAAAAAGTATAAAATGTTAATGGAATGATGATCGTATGAAAAGATGGACTATGCAGAATGATTAATTTGTTTTTAAGCTGAAAATGGGACTAGATGGAATCCAAGATAAGAAGGAAAAAATTGAAGGAAACAGAAGAAGAGCAGGAGGTAGAAGAAGAAAAATAACAGTAAGATGAGAGGTTAGAAGAAGAAGGGAAACAACAGAGGGGTATAACTTAGAATAACAGTTAGGAATAGAGAATGCTATTCAATAGATTGGCATGCTTTTTATAACAAAGTGATGTAGCTGTCTGAGTTTTTTTCTTTTTCTTTTACTTATCTTTGTGTGTCTGTTGTATATGGAAAAACGTAATAAAAATATATTTTTTAAAAAAGCCTGGCATAACCACAAATGCGTAATTGCTCTCGTAGTTCTGTTTTATGGATATAGTCATGTAGCTGTACTCTAACATGTTGTGTAAATAGCAAATTGGGAGAAATCCAAAAGGACTAGATGAATCAAGACTTCCTAAGGCTACATTTCAAGAAAAAAACTGTACTGGGAGAAAATAGCTCGTGCTGGCTTCTTTAGGCTGCAGTATTCTTTTGATGCCAAATTAAAAAGGATGCAAGCGAAGATAAGATTGCAAGAACAACCTTTTTCAAAGGCTGAAAGGATTTTATGATGCTTGATGCACTTGGTCCAAGGGATAGGATTCTTTCACTTTTCAGAAGATACATCAAGAGGGCAAGAAAAAATCAGAAGAGCAGTACCTCTGAGAGAAGAAGCCAGAGAAAATGAATTCTTGTAAAATGAAGATATGAGGAAGTTTTCTGAATCAGTGACTTTCGAATACACCATACAGGAATGGAATTGTATCATGCAGTGCAAAAGTTTCTTTAGACTCTTCCACCAGAAGTAGGAAATGCAGCTCTAGATCAGCTCTTGAGCAAAACAAAGAAGAACTGGAGTTGGAGAAGGTTGCTTTCTACCACTTCTGGAGCTGTTCAATTCATTTTTATTGCAGCATTTCTGTGGCTTAGTAGAACAAGATATACAATTAAACAATTACAGTATGCCCCTCTATGGTTTCAGAGCAAATGTGCAATTCATCAAAATTATGTGAACAATAGACTTCTGCTCTGAAAGTACAGAACAGCGTGCTAGAGGGTCTTGTGTCAACTGCCTCATGGTCCAGCATGTGGAGTTGATCCACACATTATGAATCCTGGGGTGAGATTATGGGAACAAATGGGCCATGACTATCTTCACTGAGAGTTTCTTAACATCACTTCTTAGCCTTCTCTGAATGCAGTATTTTGCTGCACACCTAAAGCTTATATTCAGAAAATCCTTTTCAAAGAGAGTGATTGACATTTAACCCTTTCACAAAATCCAAAAATGCAATCTTCTGGTTACAGGATCAGTCCTGGGCTAGCAAAAAGTAACTTGTGTAATTATATAAATGTGATTGATGTGAAGGCAATTCATCTGAATCTCCAGATTGAATCAGGTTTCGGAACTGAAACAAGTGTTCAGTTTGAATCATTTAACTGGATGCTTCCAAATCAATGAGATTTAGACCAAATTCGATGCTTTCCAACTTTCATTTTTCTTTTTCCAAATTAGATAAGGCTGTTTCAGACAATTTGATTACTGGAGGTCCAAATCTAATAGCACTGACTCTTCAGCACCTCATGACTTATGGACCACAAGGCGGCAGTAGGGTACAGACAGAGATTTAAGGATTTACTCTCTCTCCTCTTTTCATCTGTCATATAACCTGTTCTTTGTCTACTCTAAGAGGTTGCTAATTTGGGTCACTCCCTTCTGCCCTTTTTTCTGCCTTTCTTCTGGACCCTTCTTCTTTGGAGGTTGTAGTCAGCTAGATGTAATATACTTTGTCTATAGTTTTATTTATTTCTTTGAAATAAATCTTTTTGTTACAGTTATAAACCCAGGTTTACTAATTCTTGCTGAGTTTAGATTCCAGTTTTGGGGAATGCTGAAATATACATATGAAATTCTTTAAACTCTAACCTCTGATTCATCTTTGAATCAAGTTGATTTTCAAATCAGTGATTCCAACTGGAACAACTCAACAATCTGAGCATATAAGTTATAAAATGATAAATTTAAGGGATGGTTTCAACTGGATTAGTCATGATTCACAAAGCTCTAAGTAACTTCTAAATGGCACTATCAATACGCCGTTTCACCAGGATCCTTGCGGCACAGTGGTTAGAATGCAATATTGCAGGCAAACTCTGCTCACGGCCTGGAGTTTGATCCTGACTGGATCAAGGTTGACTAAGCCTTCCATCCTTCCAAGGTTGGTAAAATGAGGACCCAGATTGTTGGGGGCAATATGCAAATAATGCTGACATTATAGACTGTTCAGAGAATGCTGTAAAATGCTATGTGATGGCCTATAAGTATAAGTGCTACCGTGTTTC
>JANHFO010004616.1:40972-51406 GCA_032468095.1 Pareas carinatus | reverse complement strand
GGTTATTCTGACAGTCCCGGAAAATCTGAACTCAATCGGTTCAGTACTTTCCGAGATCACCTACCAGGCACAAACGGTACTTCCTTTTTTATATATATAGATATATTTGCCCACATCTCCTTCAAAGCAATCCCCTTGGTAACGCACACCCTTCTCCCAGCGGTCCCACCATGGTTAGAAACCCTTCTGGAACTCATCTTTTGGGACAGTGTTCAACTGGGACGTCGCGTTCTGCATCATGTCTTCCCTTGATTCAAATCGGGTTCCTTTCAGCGGCATTTTCCACTTGGGGAATAGCCATAAATCACACAAAGTTGCATTGGGAGCCTGAGGAACCACGGGGATGTTGTGTTTGGCCCAGAAAGTCTGAATCAGAGATGAAGAACGGGTGGGTGCATTATTACGATGAAGGTGTCAAATCCGACGGGCGCTCACTGCGCTTGCTCACTCAGAGGTCGGCTGCCAGCGACGGATGCTTTCTGCGGGTGGGAAAAAATTCACACATGTACATGAATGTCCCCTACGCATCTCTACCGAAGGATACCTCCCGTGGTTCATTAGTTTATGTGGGAAAAATTAAGTTCTGATATTTTTCGAATACACCTTTGTATTAGTATTCAGGTTGAAGAATTCAGGTTGAGGTATTCAGGTGTGTCACCCTAGAGGTGACACACAAATGAAAAATGTCCTTTAAATAACTGTGCTTTTTCTGTGATAAACTGGGGAAAAGGGGAAATAAATGTCTTATGGAATTGATTTCCAGATCCAGCTCAGTTTCCAGTGACTACCAGTCAGCCTGAGCACTGGGAAGAAGCAATCTTCAACCACAGTAGGTTTCAATTCATTTATTTTCACAACCGGAAGAATGTATCTGTGAAGCTGCTAGGGATTAAGTCCATAGTTGCATTTCATATCCTCGTAATATGCATGGAGAACATTTCTGCAGCTTCTTCATTCATGCCACCCGCTGTTTTTCAGATGTGCCAGTCTATAACAGTCTTCTGCTTCTGCATCTTCTCCTTTGTATCACAAAAATGTATCGTATTTGCAGCTTATATGTACATGACAAGATGGATGTACTTTATGATGATGAATTTATCTCATGATTGCAATCACAGTTTGTTTATTGTATGCATGCAGGTATAGAGCATGTATACCGGACAAATTCCTTGTGTGTCCGGACACACTTGGCAAAATAAATTCTGATTCTGATTCTGATTCTGAACTCTCTCGCTTTTTCCTCACAACACAATCCTAGGTAAAAGTTTGGTTGAGGTAAAGTGTGACTCTCTCCCAAATAATTTGGGAGGACTAGGAGGGAATTGTAACACTAAAAGTACAACCAGCACTTCCACCTGAAAATTATTCTTCATTTTCCAAAACAAATAGGACCTAGCATTATATCTTCATCATTTCTTCAAACATGGCTTGCAAAGGTGATTCCAAGGATGGCTATGAACTAGTTAGTTTTACAGCTAAATTAGAAATGGAAATGAAAACTGAACATGAAAGTGAAAATCCTATATCTTAGGTTAGAAAGAATTAGCAGGAGGACAGTGACCCAGAAGAAGTCTATGGAGGTTATCAATCACTTTTCCGAAAAGCAACTGGATTGTTTGGGGATATTTTTTTCCCTTGAAATGTTTCACTTTTTAACCAAGAAGCTTCTTCAGTTTTCCATTTGTTTTTAAAAGACAGAGACAAAGAGTGAAGATCCTAAGGAACCGTGTGAATTCATTATCTGGATGTAAAATCATTTAGGACAGATAATTCTTCTGTGTTAAGTTGAGGACGGTTTTTCTTAGTGAAATTCTCACAGAAACAGATCGAGAAAGCAGCCTGGGAGTTAATTATTAGTAAACTGCATTCTAGTGAACCCCATTTGACCTCTTTATTTGTTATTCTAATATTTCAAATAATAGTGAGCTGTTATTTAATGACCTGAAGAAATGACTTTTTTTCAGTAACTGCAGTTGTGCATCCATCAACAAGGTGTGCAATAAACCATCAGTGCAAACCATAATAAAAATATCAGAACATAACTCCAATCCAAAATTACAAGTCCTTGCACAAATAAAATTAGAAGAGCATTACTTCCTAGTAAATAATAGTCAATTTAGAATCACCAAACCAGCAAAATGTGCAATTCCACAGAATCACAAAAGTGTCAAGAAAATACTTGGATTTACTTCCTAAAATAATTAAACGGAAGGGTCAACATGTCACCTTCAGGGCTTTAGATCTGATCTTATAGCTTTGATCACCTTCTACTACTACAGTTAAAACTCGTTAAACATGTTAAAACTGAACAGATTTCAGAGACTATTTCATAGCACGGTGGCCACAAAGAAGCACAGTCAAATATAACTATGAGGTTCTAACCAATGTGGTTAGTAGCTAGTAATTGCTCAAGGATATTTTTCAGTACGATAGGATGGACTTTACTGATGGAAGGATGTTTTTCATTCTTCTTCTCTCAACACATACAAAGAAGGAACCAGCAAAACTGGATGTGTAACAGGAAGCTCTATCACAGTTATAGAGAACCTATGGTCCGCGTGCCACAGCGGACACGCAGATCCCTCTCTGTTGGTACGTGAGCCAAGTCACCCCAGTATCATCCCAGAGATGAGCATGCCCAGAAAGAGAGTAGTGGCACCAGGTGATGATGTCACAGGGCCCTGTGCATGTTCAGAGAGTAGCGGTGCCAGGTGATGGCATCACGAGCCAAAACTCATTAGCTGCGACTCATCCGGGCACTCAGTGCCTAAAAGGTTAGACATCACTGCCCTATCACAACTAAAACTAGGATTAATCAAGGGGGGGGAAATAATCAGTGTGTTTGCAGTGTTTGGTTTTATGTAAAAAAACTTGCATTTATATCAACATGCAATCTTGTGTTGTACTAGTCAAGTGAATTTCAAGTCAATCCAAGTGATTTACGGAAACAGGACCTCAGGGAAGCACGGAAACAAACCATAAGTTGTTTATTCGCAATTTAGGATAACCCATGGAAAGGAATGTCCTTTTGCTACCCTCTAGAAAAATTTCATTCCCCACTTTTATCTGATCTCAGGGGGATTTCAAGGGATAGGTGAGCAGGCTAGGATCCAAATAAGACTAACTCACTCCCTCAAAGTAAAAATGAATGTGAGACAAGATCCACAAAGAATGTAAACTACACTGGGAAGGGAGGCCTGAAGGTGTCAATCAATAACAAAATGCAAACTGTCAAGGTTGCTTTTGCTAACAAACTGTCACATCAACAATATGCAGTTAATGACTACAAATTAACTGTATACCAGATGCTTGACACTTTGTTATGACACTTAGCAAGCTAGTTGACATTTGGGGGATCAAAGCTTCATTAATTACACTTTGTATAACACGCACAACCTTTATGCTAATGTCCAAACATTTCTTAAAAGTGAGACTGTGCAAGGGGGGAAATTAAGCTTTTCGAGCCTAGAACGACCCACAGGTAACTCTTAAGGGCGATGATTCCCTGTTCAGTCCTTGGGTCTTCAATGATTTTACTTTTCCCCTTTTAAGTTAATGCTCAGGAAAAATAATACTTGTGATGTTGCCAGAAGAGACAGGTAGAGCTGCACTAAATGGACAATGTCGGTATTTTATGGGGCTTGTAGAGCTGTACAATTCATCGATATTGCTCAGGTCCTTTATCGTGTCGTTTGCTTGATATTATGAGCCGCTTAAAGTCAGTTGTGAGTTGGGTGGTGGCTAAATCTAAATAAATTAAAAGGCAGAGAACAGTTTTGGATTAGAACTTGGTCCTGACTTTGTTCGGTCAGAACCACGACCCGGTCAATATTTATTTTTAATATTATTAAATTATTAATATTCCAAATATTCAATACTTGGAAAAAGTACAGGCAATCCTTGGCTTACCAGCACAATTGAGTCCAAAATGTATGTTGTTAAGCAAGACATTTCTTAAGTAAATTTTGCCCCATTTTACGACCTTCCTTCTCACAGTGCTTAAGTGAATCACAACAGTGGTTAAGTTAGTCACATGGTTGTTAAGTGAAGCTGACTTCCCCCATTGACTTGATTTATCAGAAGGTTGCAGGTAGTCCTCGACTTACGACAGTCCATTTAGTGACCGTTCAAACTTACAACGGCGCTGAAAAATGTGACTTGCGGTCATTTCTTCAGAGTTATGACCTCTGCAGCATACCCATGGTCACGTAATCAAAATTTGGGCGCTTAGCGTCTGATTCACATTTATGACCTTTGCTGTGTCCTGAGGTCACGTGATCCGCTTTTGCGACGGTCACAAACTCTTCTGCAATCTCTCATGAATCAAAAAAAAAAAAACAAGACCAGGGAACAGAAGAAAGTTGTTTATTTGATTCTTTAGAGCAATCAGGAAAAGTCGATCACACTCTGAGGTGTTCCATGATGGGAATGGGGAATCTTGGGAGTTCACACGAAGTTCAGCAGATGTCTTTCAGGTCCCGCCTCTTGGCTCAGCCGTCTCCCCAGGCAACAATCTGCTCACCCCCGCCACGAATCACATGGGTGGCCACAGTTGATATTCATTTCTAAACATGACAACATTCTCATCTGGTTTATGACACTCCAACTATGGCAAGTTCCTACTTAAAGGGACACGCTCCACTTCTAATTGAAATAGTGAAAAGGAGGAATTTCATCACGGCCTTCTGACAAGCAAAATCAATGGGGGAAGCCAGATTAACAAACGGGTTACTAACTTGTCAACCGCAGCGATTCACTGAATGACTGTGACAAGAAAAGTCATAAAATGGGGCAAAACTCACTAGACAAATGTCTTACTCAGGAACAGAATGTTTGGGCTCAATTGGATCCGTAAGTCAAGAAATCCCTGTACACGATCCTGGGACACTGCAACCGCCATACAGTTGCCAACTGTTTGGATTTTGATCGCATGACCACACCGGGATGCTGCGGCGGTGTGTGAAAAATGGTCCTAAGCCACTTCTTTTCAGGGCCGTTGTAACTTTGAATGGTCACTAAATGAACTGTTGGAAGTTGAGGGCTACCTGGACTAGGAGCACCTGCTTTCACCTGTGAAGTTCTCCAAGGGAAGAAGTCCCCTCTTTGTGCAGCATTTGAATTGAATTTGAAACTTGATTCTTTCAGTCTTTCAGTCATGATGAAGATCGTGGTTTGTCGATTGCAGTTTGTGGTTTGTTATGTGCATGACACGGTGAATGTACTTTATGCTTATGAATGCATTTTATTAAGGTGAATGTACTTTATGCTTATGCATGTATCTTACGCTTATATGTACATGACAAGGTGAATGCACTTTATGAATGTATCTTATGATTGCAATCACAGCTTGTTTATTGTATGTATGTATGTGGAGAGTGTGTACACTGGAGACAAATTCCTTGTGTGTCCAGGCACACTTGGCAAAAAAAATTCTGATTCTGATTCTGATTTGAATGAGTTTCGTTTGTTCATTCATTCATTCATTCATTCATTCATTCATTCATTCATCCCAACAATATTTCAACATTTGGTAGATGACTCCCGTCTCTCTCTGTGTCTCTTTTCCTGTCTTGGCTATAAGTTGTAACAATGACACCTTATAGTTTTTAATCTCGATGGCCACGAGAAACAAACCCAAGGAAAGCATACTAGATCCCTGCTCTTCAACGGTCAAAAGAGCCTTCAATAAGAGAATCATGGCATCTTGCGGGGAACTTGAAGAGATGCTGAAATCACGTGCCATTAATTGTAGGTTTTATCTACTTTTAATACCATACAAATCCAGAGTTGCTTTTTTTTTTAATTGTACAGCCTTACAAACTCAATAATAAACAAATAAATGAGATGCAACTGAAACAGAATCCAGCTCACCAGATCTTAATCCCTGTTTTTCATCTTCTGAGACACTTATGTTCTCCTAAGATCTAAGGACTTTAGCTTCGATCTTTGGGCATCTGGAAGTACACTTTCTTGACAACGCAAAGAAAGACTCTTCTTCACAAAGCGTGCATTTACAAGAGACCTGAAGTCCCATAATTGTTAGAAAGTAAAGTTGCTAAGTAGTTTTAAAGATCTCTAGATCATGTTTTAGCAAGCAATATTTTCCCCACAAAGAAAAGTAACAGCTAATCCTTCTGCATTAAGCTAAGCAGGTAGAGAGAAGAGTTGAATAGCTTTCTGTCTTTCTGGGTGCTGAACTCTAACCCTAACATTCCTAACCCTAATTTATTGTGACCAAATATACCTTAAAGGTTTTTTTCTTTAGTTTTTATCTGCGCTCTCTTATTTTATTATAGACGTTTATGTTTATATAGCTTCTAATTAACTTAACTTGCCTAAAGTATCTTGATTGCAATGGTTCTAAACTCTAATAAACAGAATGTTTCAAAGTCTTTTCAAGATGGGAATATTTTTGGTGCTGTTTACAATGCAAATTCAATCAGAGTATGGCCTTTTTATCATTGTTTTAGAGCTGTTAATTTCAGTGCTATGCAACTAGATGAATGTATCCCAATTTACTCTTAGAATAAATATTGGTATTTATTCCACACTGCATTTAATTTACTTTAGAAATTTAAAATTATGTACTATTAGCTCTGGCAGGAGAAGCGCTGGATACATTAGAGACAAACTACTAATTCAAGCAATACGTGTTCAGAATAATGTTGATTTTCTTTCCCCTCCATTAGGATTCATTTGCCTAACACCCAGTTTTTAAAGACAGCTCTATTTTAGTTCTCTTAAGTATGAAAATGACATAAGCTCAATCAAATTTGAATCTGAAATTAACCTGTCATTTTCAGATGCCACTTTTTACAGGCGAATTTTTTTAAAAAAACATGAACTCTCTTTTTAAAATGTGCTATTGGAAAACTGCTTAATGATCTATGAGCTCTGTAAAATTTGACAACAAGCTGGTTATTCCTAATAATAAAATGACTAGCCCACAACAGAATTAAACTCCTGCCAATTCATTGCTCAAGAAAAGCAACCTTGTATTTCCTGTTATTCAAAACTACAAAATATTTTTTTAAAAAAACTGCAAATCAGGAAATGTATAAGGAATTTATAGTAAAATACTTCGAGTCTCAGAAAAAGAATGTATATACAGTAAATATCTATGTAAGGCAATAAATATTTGCTTGTTGTTCTATGCTCCATTACTTCCAACAGACTGCATATGCCATATTAATATCCATTACTTCTAATGCCAGCTATAGTGAATAACTTGACCATCTAAATGCTAACAGATCATTTATGAATGAGTTCAAAGTCCACTTTCTATGTGGCCTTTCTTGACTTCAAATTCCCACTGGATTCAATTTCTATCTTGAGAAGAAGCTCGTGGGAAAAGCTTTAAACACTTTAAAAGGCCCTGTCGCCTGTACAGTTCTAGGATAATTCCATATAGCATGTCACTGCAAAAATGATTCATTTATTGCTATCTTTCCATATTATTATTTATTACTACAACTTCCCTGCTGTTCCATTTCTTCAGACTAAGCAGTTCAAAGTGCTAATATCAAAAGGTTAAAAACTCAATCAATAATACAGTTGTAACCATCATTCTGATATATCATCATTCAAGAAAGATGATCTTACTTTTCTGAACACCACTTAAAGAACAGCCATGTTTTTCCCACCTCTCTGAAAACTAGTAAGCAGTTTGTAGTTTCTATATCTGGCGATAACTAGCGTCCCTCTCTGAGGGAGATGGGTGGTTTAAAAATAGAAAATACAAATAAATACAATACAGATAAATAAAATAAACCACTTTATAACAACTTAGTAAGACCATACCTGGAATACGGCATCCAGTTTGGGTCATCCCATTACAAAAAAGATGTTGAGACTTTAGGGAAAAGTGCAAAGAAGAGCAACTAAGATGATTAAAGACCTGGAAAATAAATCATATGAAGAACGGTTGCATGACCTGGGTATGGCTAGTCTACAGAAAAGAAGGACAAGACAGCAGTGTCCCAATATTTAAGGGGCTGTCACAAAGAAGGGGGTCAACTGATTTTCAAAAGCACCAGAAGACTTTGGTGACAGAGAGAGGTCAAACAAACAGAATAACAGAAAAATAAGACAGAATAACAGAGTTGAAAGGAACCTTGGAGGTCTTCTAGACCAACTCCCTGTTCAGGCCTGAAACCCTATATCATTTCAGACAAATGGTTATCCAATCTCTTCTTAAACGCTTCGTGTTGGAGCCATCACAACTTCTGGAGGCAAGTTGTTCCCCTGTTTAATTGTTCTGTTGAGAAATTTCTCCTTAGTTCTAGGTTGCTTCTCTCCTTGATTAGTTTCCATCCGTTGCTTCTTGCCCTGCCATCAGGTGCTTTGGAGAAGAGCTTGACTCCCTCTTCTTTGTGGCAACCCTTGAGACATTGGAAGACTGCTATCACGCCACCCCTAGTCCTTCTTTTCATTAAACTAGACATACTCAATTCCGGCAACTGTTCTTTATATGTTTTAGCCTCCAGTCCCCTAAACATCTTTGTTTCTCTTCTCTGCACTCTTTCTAGAGTCTCAACATCTTTTTTACACTGCGGTGCCCAAAACTGGATGCAGCATTCCAAGTGTGGTCTTACCAAGGCATTACATACTTCATGTGATCTTGATTCCATCCCTCTGTTAATGCAGTCTGGAACTGTGATGGCCTTTCTGGCAGCTGCAGTACACAGCAGGCTCCTATTTAAGTGATTGCCAATATGACTCCCCCTATCACAGTTACTGCTACTGAGCCAGGCACCACCTATACTATACCTGTGCATTTGGTTATTCTTGCCTAAACTCTTTGGAAAATCTAATTAACAATGCTTATCATATCATCACTACCAATAAGCTTAAGAAATCTCAAAGTTCAGTACACTTACCTTTCCAAAATCATCCTGATTCTTTTTGCCTTTGCATCTGCTTGATAATTTCATCTCTAAAAAAATCACTTATTGTCCCCCTTTTCTGAAACTTACCTGGAACTAAATGAAGTGTCCCAGATCTGTCCTGAACGTCTTTCAAAAGCAGGATTGTGCTGGCTGCTATTCAATCCTGATACTTGAGGTTAATTTTAAGGACAAGTTTAAGGTTACTTTTTTCTCAGAGCAGCAATTTTGCATTTTATGCCCTCAAAGTTAGATTATGATTCTGAGTGATCATTAGTTGAAATTTTTAAGCTATCAATAAAGTCCTCAAGACTTTTTCAACATCTTCCACTTCAGTTTCCCAGAGATCCAATTCTGAAAATATTAAAAAGTGACCATAAAGTTTTCCTTGATAGAGAAAAAAATCCTCCTTAAAATATTTTTCTATAAGACAAGACAGCTGGTTAATTTCTTTTTCTCAGTACAAAACAAGCAAACTGCTACCATTTGCCTTTTAGCCCCAGACTAGGGGCCTTAGCAGGCAGCCACTAGGTGAGACACTTTTTTATAGACAGCAAAGAAGTTTTTACAAGCTGACAAGGATACCAGGATCAGCTGCCAGTAACAAACAGTTGATGTGAGCCTTGGTATGCCTTCTTTTTTCAAAGTAAAATCCTAGTTGAGGAATTCAAAGTTCTGTAGGATGTAATGTCTGTAAGCACAGGACTAGACACACAAGCTACCAAGTGTATCAAGTCATTAAGTACAAGCTGGTATAACAAAGATTTCCATTTTACTGATTTACCTTTTCGAGTCTGAAATGCAGTATAATTTATGCCTTAAAGCAAGCCAGCAGTTTTGGTTTTTTTTCTGTATTCCTGTTCACAATACCTCCATCTGCTCCTTGAGAACCAAAAATTGGTGAATCAACCAAGTCTGACAGGGTTTATCTCAAGGAAGCAGGTTGGTTCTACCAGCATTCAATATCTGAAGAAGCAAGACAGATAAAGATGTGGAATTAAATATGGCTTGTAAATGAGCAAGGAAATGGCTACGCTTTGTGGAACTTTTCTTCCTGCAAATTTAACCCTCTGCGAATCTGAAGCAGAAACAGAAAGGAAAATATTTTAAGGCGGAAGTAAGAAACTTCTACCAGCAATCTTCCTAGGCTTTACCCAATGAAGACATTTTTTAAAAAATCAATAAATATAAAATGTGCTTTCTTTAGCAGTTGTAGACTCAATGAATTGAAACCACAAAAAAACTCAACCATTATAGAAGATCATCTCAGAATCTAAGCTTAAGTACTGTTGCAGATGCTTTTAACTAATTTAGTCCTCCATCTGTAAGACTTCTTAACACCAAGCGTATATGACCTCTTTCCATAGGGCCTTCTCTACCCCCCCAGCACTTAACTTTCAGAGGCTGCAATGAAAGAGATAAAGGAAAATCCATTGTCTATCTTCCTGAACTCTGCTCCATATCTACAGAAAGTACAGGTGAAACTCAAAAAATTAGAATATCATGCAAAAGTTCATTTATTTCAGTAATGCAACTTAAAAGGTGAAAC
>JANHFO010004616.1:1498-22787 GCA_032468095.1 Pareas carinatus | reverse complement strand
TTTCTTTCTTTCCCTTCATCCATCACCTTTCATAGGTAATTCTGTGTCATATCAACAGTTACATTTACATTATCTATACATTATATATTGTTCTTAGCATTTTTTTTGTTAATATTGACTTGTTTATTTTTTATAGAGCAACATCAGTTCATGTGTTAGTTACAAGAGGAAAGAGGGAGATATAATAGGATTCTTCTTAGTCATTGGATAACCCTTTGGATTCCCCTTTCAGTAACTGAATTTCAACATCACAATACACTTGTACTGATATATACTGATGCTATTCAAATGTAGCAAGAGCCTGACACACACCAGGATGCTGGACCACGTCTGAGAAAATTGTCTGGAGACCTCTCTTAAGAGTCAATCCCACTGCAAAATACTTTGATTTCTTGTTGATTTGTTTTTGAAAACCTAGGGCTTAATCCCTGTATTCCTGCATATACCTAAATATACAATTATACAGTCTGCTCACTCTACTATTCAACAAATCATACTGAATAGATGGGAAGAAGTGGGTTGTTGGGTTGACTTCTTGGCTGTTCGAACTTGACTGTGTTCAAATTTTCCCATGACACATGTCATGTTCTATTTTATTACTTTAATTCAACCCTTCCAAGGCCCTCCAGCTACATCCCCAGGAGCTACAACATTTCAGTACAGAAAGAGGCACAAATGATGACATGTTCCCTACATTATACAGAAGGATGAAACACGTCCTCTTTACTTTCACAATGAAACATTTATTCTAGAGATTCAGGAAGATGCACGAATTCTCTCCTTATCGCTTGTTTGGAGCTGCCAGCTTCAGTATGAATTGCTCTCGACAGATCCCAAACATGGCATGTTCTTTTCTTTTTTTTAAAGAGGGCATGAAATGAGTTCTCCATGTAGCTGAACTACCCAAGTACCTGGAAAGTAATTACACCCTCCCACATACAGAGACACTCAGGGATTCTGCCCAATTTCAGGAGGCAGTGATAAATTCCTAATCATCAGTAAAATCATTGATAATGTTGTCGTTCAACCCAAGATAGACAAAAGCTGAAATATATTAAACGCAACAATCCATCATCCTGCAGATGGTGGAACAAAATCTCAAGAGTTCAGATGGGCTAATTCCTGCCACTAATGATGGCTGAAATACTATCTATTCATTCCTCGCTTTGGCCGATTTTGAGGTTCTTAAGGGAGGGTAGAGGGGGAGGGGGGGGAGGACGACATGCATTTGTAAAAAATTTCAACTTTAATTTCAGATTTCAGTTTTGTAACCCCTGACAGCAATTTGTCTTTTAAAACAACAGACTACTCTTAAAACAGAAAGATGGAATCGTTAATTCTGAAATTAGCAGCAATCGCTCAAAACCAGCACTAAATTCAAACCTTAGAAGATCTCTATAAACCCTTGGAGAATGGGAAGATGAAGAAAATAATCAGTGTTTGTTAAAGGACGATCATATTACTAAAAACATTGCTAACAATAACATCGCAGAGAGAAAAAGAGAATCAGAATTTACTTTGCTAAGTGTATCTGGACACACAAGGAATTTGTCTTCAATGTATATGCTCAATACCTACATACATACAATTAACAACTGTGATTGCAATCACAGTTCTTTATTGTATGTATGTAAAGTGTAGAAGGAGAGCATTATAAATAACATTATGTGCTGTTTATAAAACAGTATATTGCTTCACAAATTAGGGTGTTGTTTTCTCTCTACTTTTACTCCAGGATCTAGAAATGAGTCATGAAAACAGCCGAAGGGAAAAACTTCACGTCCTAGCACCATATTAGTGAAACAGAAATGAGAAAGACACTTTCTTCAACATTTCAGCCTTGTCATTTCCAATTTTCTGCTCTTTGGACATGCTTGTATTCAAATTCTGGAACATCTATTCAGCATATCAATCCTAATTAGACAATCTGGGTCTGGAAAGGATGAGAGCTAGGCCATTTGCATAATTCAATCATAAATACTCAGCGATACATATTTCCAAATGCATTTGTACAATTATCTTTTTATCCTTGGGGCAATGGTATTAATATGATTAGGCAGTATTTCTGCAAAAAGGAGGGGAAAAAAACAGGCAAGGATGCACTCTTTTTAACTGCAGCTCGGGGCGATATGAAAAATTAATTAATTTCTGAAGAAAATCAATTTCGGGACGTGACCACATTAGACACTGGTAACCAAAGCACAGAAAGCTCTCTCTCTCTCTCCCTCTCTCTCGATCGGGATATTTCATCGGCTCTTTCCTAAATGCTGACTGACACGTGAAGATTTCAATAATAATAATAATACCAGGAGCCGGAGCAACCCTACTTGAATATTCACGTGTCGGAATAAACGGCTGTGTTTATATTTTGCACAGTGGAAATAAAAAACAGGAAAGGACTTTAATGGAACAACCTTTTGCCCACAACGTGCGAGCTTAGCTCATATTCCATGATCTTTTATTAATGAATGCTAGCAGAAAAGACTCCGCGAGCACAAGCACTCAGCCTTAAATATTTTAATTAACAGGACAACTTGTTTGTTTTGCTATTAAAATCAATAGATCTCTTCGGAAGATTCGCAAACATTGCCAAGCAATGCGATTTTTATGCAACCTACAATTAAATACCCAGCTGCCTAATCTTAGGTGGGAGTGGGAGAGAGAAAGAGAGGTTTACTAGAAAGGTGCAGCTCGTATGTTAATTGATACTAAAAAAAAAATTACATGTTTGGAGTCTGAGCTATATAGACTCTCTTTATTTCTCCTCAATCCACAGGCAAGCCGGAATCACAGCCTGCGGACGCCCGCTCGATAATTTGCATGAAGGTGGCTGAACATTTTTTTATTATTATTCTAACAAGCTCATTTTTCATGCGTTTTGTCTTTCATCCTAATCTAGCATCTGTCATTCCTTTTTTTTCTTTTTTTTGAAGTTATTATCAGCCCAATTCCCTCTTGGTCATGGTTGCTGGGTGACCAGTATCTTAGCACCCACTTTGACAGGAACAGATGTGAATTTGATCAAGAGATTTCCCAGGAGTACCTGAAATCACAAACAACTTTTGTCGAAAACAAAACCACAGCCCCGCTGTCACAGGCCTTCTTCAAAACGATCCTCTCCTCTCTTCCTTTCCCATCAACCCTACCCAAGGGGCACATTTTTTTGTTTTTAAGGTAGAGTAAATTAAAGTTTCCACAAGTCTTCCATGAGTATCCCACCATTGTGTTTTGTTATCGCGGCGGTTCTTTGTTGTATATGTCATCTGTGAGAAGGCAGGCTCTCCCCGGTTAACCATACTTGTGCATCTTGCCTCCAAAAGTGAAACTTTCCACCACACACACAACATTGTGCTAAAAGAAATGGTTAAAAAACTGACTATAACATCTCTCTTGAGCTCTCTGGGAATTTTGCTGGAGCACCCACTACACATGGGAATGACTCACATCAGAGAGGGAAGGCTGGTTGGCAAGTTACAGTGGAATTCCTCACCATGAATGGTGACTTTCCAGGAAGCGACAGCACTTCTCCAAATCAGGTGGCCGGTGCAAATCAACAAAAACTTAAAACACGATGAGTCGAGGCTCTTCCTGAAGACAGATGATTATTTTGGAATGCAAAAGTGAAAAAAGCACATTTGTTTTAAGGTGTTTTAAGGGAAAACCAAGGTTCAGATGATATTTTCCCAAATATGAATATAAACCTGATATTTTTATCATCAGTATCATCATACCAACCCAGCTATACTTCGACAATTACCTGTAGTTAATATCCCACTTTGTTCTGGAGCTGATTAACGGGAGTTAGTTGGAATCCTCTTTGTATTGCTCATATCAGAAAGAAACATTGAACTGTGGCTGGCCTTAATTCAGCCTTAACAACTCAAACCAAACTATTGGTTAACAAATTAGAAAATCTACTCACTCTGCTTTTCAGATCTACCCTATTTCAGAACTTAAACTTCAGTTCATTTTATGCAGAATGAGAGTTGATTTAGAGGTTTTTAAAAAGAAGAAATGCTGAAAAAGAAAATGAAAATCTCTGACTCAAATCACCATGTTTTTTTTTCAGATATCAACACTGGCGATCACACGTTGAGTAGTGCATAGATAGTATCACTGAGACTCAGAAAAGGCATTCATGAGCTAGAAATGGAACAAAAGATGCCAACCTACACAGTCAACCAGCTGGAACAACTCACCTCTAAAGAAAGATAACCATATTTAGCATGATTTAGCTCAGGGGAAAACAAAACATAAGAGCTGTAATGTGCAGGGGCTGAATTCATTTATTCATGTTATGGAGACCACATAGAAATAGATTTTTGTTTTTAGCTCCTCATGAACCATTAACTGCAGGGTTACTGAATGAGCCTAAATGATTCATGCTAAAAAAAAGGTGAGGTTTCAGGAAGTAATCTTAATTGATGGAACATTCACAACACTGGAAAAAATTATCAAACTTTCCTTTAGTCTTGTAGGATTCCCTCTGAGTATATTTTTTGGCATCGTTTATATAAATCTCAAAATGGACATCAGCCTCAAATGAAATTCATCTTCATATTATACATCAAGGAGCCACAATGGCTGGTTTGTATAAAAAGTTGGTGTTTTGAGACCTAAACCTGGAGTCAAGTCTTTTCTTGATTCCAACATGAACATAATTCAGCAAATAAATGCTGTTTATTGTTGTTTCTTAACATGTCCACCTGTTCTATTCAGAAGAACAGAATGTGAAAAGTCAATATTTTTTTTCTACGTTCATAATTCTAGAAGGGTTAGGCTGTATGACTGAGTTCCCAAGATATACTAAGCCAAGTTCAAATAGCGTTGGGCAGTTTGTAGCTTCTTGAGCATCTCAAAATCTAGGACAGGCACTGGCTGATAAATTGATGACCTCTCAGATAAAATGCTTCAGCTAATAAGTTACCCCCAAGAGCCATGAGCCAAAGAATCAGTTAACTTAACCCTGTTGACATGTTGAATACAAAAAGACCACAGATACCTCAAGAGATTCTAAACAGCAACATTTTATAAAGTATTGCTCCATTTAAAGTTCTCTGAAACAGCAAATACAGTTACCCTCAAATCTTTTCTCTGACTAGTTTCTCATGTGACGTGTGGCCAATTAAGCAGGATGGTGGGACTGCAGATGGTGAAATTGCTGTGAGAAGATGAGCAACTTGAGTTTAGAGACTCTACACATGGGACTAAGCTGTTTCTTCCTTTTAGATATTTTTATTGTGGATATTTTGCAGCAGTATATAAACTTCTGTCATTATACATTACATTTCTCATGTACCAATTGACTGCATCAAACAGATTTGAATATCTATCACAAATAATACACTGATTTCTTGTTTGAACTCCTTTTTATCTTCATTTTGCATTTATCCTCTTATTCCCTTCCCCCTCTTCCCTCTTTCTTTCCTTTTCTTTCTTTCCTCTTCCCCCTTTCCCATTCTTCCTGTTTCCTATCTCTTTTCCTTCCCCCTCTTCTTACTCTTCTCTTTTTGTCTCTTTCTCTTACAGATCTTACTACTTCCAGTCTCCTTCTCCCCTCACTCCCTTCTTCCCCTTCTTCCCTCTTTACTTTCTCATTATTTATTCCTTCTTTCCTCCCATCCTATCTCTCTTTTTTACACTGTTTTTTCCCCTCTCTTCCTTCCTGGGAGCTGTTTCAAGCTCAAATAGCTGTCCAAAAATGTCCTCAGAGCTTTCTAATGTGTATTTCATAGAAAGTTGTTGTGACTCATTGGAAAGGCACTTTAGGTATAAAGAAGTCTGATTCCAGGCTAAATAAGATTCAAGGCCACATGAAGAAACTATTGTCCCAACTGAACTGGATTTACGATATCTAGATTGACAGACCAGAGGTTCTGAACAAGTTCACACTTCTTTATCCGAATGTCAGCCAGAGTGTAGAAATTAATCTCTCTCTGGAAACTCAATCAGAACTGAAGACCAAGCAGCAAAACAGTCAAGGCCAGCCATATAACCTGCTCCGAGATATAAGAGCCTCAAAAATTTAGCAATCCAGCCCCAAAGCTGAAATTGTTGATTGTAAACAGGTGCTACATCCCTGCTCCCATTTGACCCTTGAACCCAGATGCACCCCTTGCCTGCAAAGACTACCCACCTCTTTTCCAAGGCTCCCAGTTTGCCACAGGACGATATTCAAGTATTTGCAATCACACCTAAAGCCCCACGTGGCTTAAGGATAAGATAATATAAGAGGACGATTGCTCCTATGTGTAACTGACCATTAGCTAAATTCTAGCAAGATGCCCTCTGTCAGCTGTGAACAATAGAGGACATTCTGTGAACAACAAACATCCCCGTGATGGAGTCCCCACCTACCCAGTTCAGATCCAGATGTTGCAAACTTCTTAAACTTTCAGCACAAGCTAAAAACATTCATTTTTTTTTGTTTCAGACTTTCAGTTAAATGGATGTCGTTGTGCTTTTCCAGCTACTCTATTTCTGTTCTGCATTTTAAGTGTTTTTAAACTTAAGTAAAAATTCCAATCCATTACAATGCTTTGCTATCCATTTTAAGTTACTTTTCACTTGCTCTTAGGGGCTTCTAATGAGCTTCACCCACTTTTGGGGATGCTTGGTTGATATTTAGCAAGTGAAAATAAATTGTATCTCATCCTAATCTGCCCATCTTGGACCTTTCTTGGAGGTACAACTGCTCCAATAGTTAAAAGAGCAATAGTCAAACACAGGCAGCTGAGGCTGTCCGATTAAATTGGAGACAACTCTGATGGAATTATGTTTCTGTTTGTTGCTCATATTAATCAGCCTGAAACATGACTGACCAAAGGTGAAAAGAAAGCATAAACATTATATTTTTCTGTCTGTTTAACTGCTATGTGGTACACAACTAAGCCTTACTTCTGAAGCAGTTACCGTATTTTTTGCACCATAAGGTGCACCGGACCATAAGACGCAGGGCGCCCAGAGGCATTCCGCGGGGCGATCCACGGTCCGGAGACTGGCCTGGAGGCCAAACTGGAGCATTCCCGGCACCCCGCTAGTGCGCGGAAATCGCTCCGCGGGACGCTCCAATTTGGCCTCCAGGCCGATCCTTCGGCTTTGGAGCGTGGAAATCGCTCCGCGGGACGATCCAAAGCCAAAGGATCGCCCTGCAGGCTGAATTGGAGCATTCCTGGCATCCCGTGGAGCGATTTCCGCACACCCACGGGGTGCTGGGAACGCTCCAGTTTGACCTGCAGGGCAATTTTTTGGCTTTGGAAATCGCACGGAAATCGCTTTGCGGGATCGCCATGCAGGCCGAATTGGAGTGTTCCTGGAGTCTTGCAGAGTGATCTCCCATGCTTTTTGGGAGTATTCGCTCCATAAGATGCATACACTTCCCCCATCTTTTTTTGGGGGGAAAGTGCATCTTATGGTGTGAAAAATATGGTACTTCTGAACAGGTTATTAAAAATAAAGGTAAAGGTTCCCCCTGCACATTGGTGCTAGTTGCAAATGACTCTAGAGGGAGGTACTTATTTCTGTTTCAAAGTCAAAGAGACAGCACTGTCCGAAGACGTCCCCGTGGTCATGTGGCCGGAATGACTAGACGTCAAAGGCGCACAGAGCGATGTTACCTTCCCATGGAAGTGGTCCCCATTTTTCTACTTACATTTTTACATGCTTTCAAACTGCTAGATTGGCAGAAGCTGGGGTGACTAACGAGAGCTCACTCCGTTACGCGGTGCTAGGAATTCGAACTGCCGCCCTTCCAATCGACAAGCTCAGAGTTTTTATCCGCTGAGCCACCGCGTCCCCTCTGAACAGGTTGTTAGCTGTTCCTAAACCTTCACGATAAAGCTAAGCACCTCGTGATTATGGGGCTGATCATATTTTCAACAAATACACTTTCCTATCCACTGGCCTACATTGAAAAGTGGGATTAAAGAGACTGAAGTCCTTTATCTACAAAGCGTAAAGCAGTGCAGATAGAAGGACTAAATGCTCAGAAACAGACTTTATGCTTCCTCCAAAAAAAATATTTTCTCTTTTCCTGAACGCAGAATGCAACAGACGTGAGCATGAGGGACTGATTAAGTCCAGCCAAGAAGAATGCAAACCTTAAGGATTAAGTTGTTATCATTTCCTCAAACAAAAAAGCAACAAACATTTATATATAATTCTATGTTTTTATAAACCCAATTTAAGTTTCTATCCCTGAGGGTTAGGGAACCACTTGAATCCTACGGCAGAGTGCTAAGTTTAATTCTGCCTGCCTTTAATTCCCCACCCCCAACCCTCGTCCCCGAAAAGGTAAAACTACCACACTGCAGCCCACAGTCACAACAAAGTTAATGCCATTATAATTGAAGGGCAGATAAATACAGATTTATTCTTTCAAAGTCCTGCTTGGGGCGGCGGGAGAGGAATTCCAGAGGGGTTGCGGAGTCTAGACTTATCAACTTCAGAGAGCAAAAATTCTCCCTCAATGCAAGCATCAGAGGCAGAAAAAAGAAAAGAAAAACACACTATTGTGAATTTCTCCATGAAACCATCTCTCATCTTAAGAAGTAGCCATGCAATGGGAAGAGAAGGACCTGCCCTCCACCAATTCTTTTCTCTTTTCTTTAAGCAGGATATTGAATGGGAAATGAAAGCCTGGATGAGCTCAAAAGAGTAAAGTCACTGGATTTGCAAATCTACTGAGCTTTCTTCCACTGCTTATCTTTAGGTCTTCATCACCCTCCTGTATTTCAACAGAGGAAAGAGTCCTAATTAGGGACACTCTTTAAAATGATCTTGGTTTTTTTGTATTCTTCTTTCCATTCATTCAGCTTGGATGCTATAGCGCAGTGGTGGCAAACCTATGGCATGCATGCTGCAGTGGCCACACAGAGCCCTCGCTGTTGGCATCTGAGCCAGGTCACCCCAGCATCGCCATAGAGCTGAGCATGCTCAGAAAGGAGTAGCGATGCCAGGCGATGATGTCACAGGGCCATGTGCATGCTCAGAAAGGAGTTGCAACACCAGGCGATGATGTCATGAGCCACGACTCCTTAGTCATGACTCGTCCAATCTCTAAAAGGTTCACCATTACTGCTATAGAGGGTTGGAAGATGTAGCCCATGGAATCATCAAGAATCAGACACAACTGAATGGATAACGTTCAGCAACATCATATTTCAATGACCCCAAAATACTATCCATCCAGACTCACAAAATGTCTTCTGTCCTTCTTTTTGGCCATCCCAATAATACATTGTTTATGGTGGCCAAACAATGAATAGTTGAACCTTGCCTTGGCACCACAGTTTCAAGTCGTCTTTGCATCACAATTTCCATCAACATTTATTTGCTAATATTGACAAGGTCAGAAGTCACAATCAACCATGGTGCGCAAAGCAAGAGAAAGCATAGGATTAAACTTCTCATCTTGCAATCAGAGAGTCTCAGCCATATACCTGAAACAGATCTGTGCTGTGGCGTTTCTTCCTCCAGTGAATGAAAAATTTGCTTCAGCCAAATTGCACCTTGCCATGTTTATACCATGCACTGCAATTTCCTCTTTTTTTCTTCAATTTTACGGACTTATTTTTTTCTCCCTTTTATGTCTTGAAACTAGACTGACATCGGAGGTCGTCTGGATTTGTGCAGATTCTGGATAAGTGACTGTTGCAGAACTGGACTTTGAGAAAGGGTTTTGAATATCAAGATTCAGTTGCAACAAGAGAGCCACCAAGTAAAAAGTCAAGTCTCCTTATAACATCAGTTGGGCAGGATGAAGAAATACAAAAACTGAATCATGTCAATTACAATTGAATCTCTTAAGGTAGGAACAGGCTAGTCAATTTCAGGATGAGAGAAGTTTGACTGCTCACCGTTTGTTTGTTTTTTAAATGAAGCTGCTGAAACTGTCTATCTGAGCTCCCTCACCAACAAAAGAGGTCTGATGCCACGTTTGCCCACATGCAACACAACTGCCTATGTCGATTCCACTCAGTGCCTTGAAGCAAGATATGTAAAAGAGAAGGTACCACTTCTAGAGCAGAACTTCTAATTCTACCCCCAGGCTACCTCACCTGTGTTGGGCCACCTGCTACAGCTGGTGATATCTGTAAACGGTCTTTGAATCTAGATTATTTTAAGGATCTTTGAATCCTTACTATCTTAAGTCTCATACGAAAAGATCCTTCCATGCATGTCATAATTTCCCAAAAAATATTCCCTTATTAAACTGTGTAAACTGTATTTATTCAAATATCTCTCTTAAGAACTTCACAAGAAGTTAACAAGAGAGAGGGAAGAATTCTGCTTTCCCTTATGGCCAATGATAATGCTAAATAATGTGTTTAGGTATGCATGAATGAAGAAACGCTAAAGCTGGGGAAATGTTTGACATTCACGCTTCTTGCTATCTCCTTATGCAACCCACAACATTCAGGCTGTAGTACTGTGTATCAAGACAGGCACTCCTGATTTCTTTGTCCACCCACCCCCGGCTGAAATTCTTGAACTTAAAATGATGGCGCCCCATTTAATTATGGTGATTTTTTACAAACACACCCTATGAATATGAAGAAAAAAGAAATAATTGACAATCGTCAAATTTACCTCCAAAGTAGTCAACTCTAAATTTAAGGGAACTCTTCCAGAAGAAGAAAAAATTGACACTCTCTGCCTGATTTCTCAAATATTCAGCAAATCTATGATCATTCGTATACAACATGCTACAGTGGCTGTGAATTCATTTCTAAAAGATACTTAACCATTGCTGAGTACTAATTTTTGTATTCCTCGCCTTGCAACACTTTGTTTAGTGATGGTCTAAGTTTACAACGGTACTAAAAAAAGTGACCTATATCCATTTTTCACGCTTGCAACTGTTGCAGTATCTCCATGGTCACATGGTCAAAATTCAGACGCTTGGCAAATGACTCACATTTATGATGGTTGCAGTGTCCCATGGTCATGTGATCCCTTTTCGCGACCTTCTGACAAGCAAAGTCAATGAGGAAGCCAGATTCCCTTAACAACCATGTTACTAACGAAAGTCGTAAAATGGGACTTAGTTCACAACAAATTTCTCCCTTAACAACATAAATTTTGGGCTTAGTTGTGCTCATAAGTACTACCTGTAGTGCCTAGATTGTCTGCTCTATCAAACCATCAAATTCTCCTGCGCTATTTTCTGATATAATGCAAATGTCATGAAAACAAGAATTGCAACAATGCCTATTTTTCAACAGTTCCAATGTTGAAAGTCCAACCTCAAGTAGAATCCGAGACTGGTCAACTAGACATCTTAAGATGCCTAGATTTCAGCTCCCATAGTTGGGATACTGATGTTATAAAAAATAACTTCGATTATGTAAAATACTTTTCTGGAAAATA
The DNA here is from genome assembly GCA_032468095.1 of Pareas carinatus. Taxonomy (NCBI): domain Eukaryota; kingdom Metazoa; phylum Chordata; class Lepidosauria; order Squamata; family Pareidae; genus Pareas; species Pareas carinatus. The sequence goes on along the minus strand of JANHFO010004616.1, from coordinate 11,417 downwards.
TTTCAAAATCCAAACAAAATTGCAACTTTTTTAAAAAAAAATCATGATGTTATCAAAGGACAAATGGAAATTATATAAAATATTTTTCTGGAAAGCCTTTTTTTTAAAATCCAAACAAAACTGAAACTTTTGAATAAAAAAAATCATAAAATAAATACGATTAAGCTTGAAAATCTGTAGGAAAGGGTAGGCGTCACCTTATCCTTTTAAAAGATTCTTCTCGGTTTTATGCTAATAGAATACATGAAGCAAAGCAGAAAATGTTGCTTTGATAGCTGAATGGCAATGATTTGAAAGTTCAACAAGATAGTTTTTCAAGCACAATGTTTTGACTGAATAAATGCAACCTTTTTTTCTCTTTCCAACCCAATGGAATGATGGAAGAAAATGATTTTAAGGGTGTGTGTATCATGATTTACTCCCATCTGTCTTGTTTATGGGCAGCAATTTGCCTGTTCGAAGCTTCCGTCCCTTCCGGTCACATGATCCAGAGTAGGATCTGTGCAGCCTGGCATGCACTTCTGTTGCCTGCGTATCATATAAACAAAGAAGTACACACAACACAACACAACACACTACTTCATTATCCTACTGGTGATGAGGTTAGAAAGAATTACACAAGTTGTGCTCTGCAAGTATTCCCTATTCCATCTCTGATCTCCTGGAGTTGAGATGTCAAAATATTTGAACAAAATCATAACCTCAGGGCATCACCAATGTACAGGACAAATGATTTGTCCTAATTATAGTTTCCTCCATCTTCTATCTTGTTCTTTATCAAAATGTTGTAACCAAAGCCTAAACTCCAACTCTAGCAGGCTATGACAACCATGAGAGATGATACAGCAAAAAATTAATTCTTCCAATTATTGGAATATTTTAAGCAACATGCATGTCGAACACATCTACCCGCAAGGCAAAAACGGTAAAGCTAACACTTATTAAGACCCTCCCTTGAGAAATGGCATGTCTGTTTCAGAATCCTAAAATGCCAGTTTGATTAAACTGGGTTAGTATGTTAAGACAGAAAAATAAATGTGTTCTCTGATAAAGAATAATCCTATTCTGAACACGACAGAATGTTGCATTAGTACAAGTCTTTAAAAAAATAAGAAATAATAAGAAAAGATAAAATCCGGTATGGGCTAATATCAGTTACAAACTTTGACATAAATTGTTATTCCCTTTTTAGCATAAAAAAGGAGCTCTAAAGACACTGGAACAACAATTCAGAAGACTATAACCAGAAGCAAAATGAAGCACAAGAAAAAAAAACTGAAAATATGTATGAAAGCGATAGTCTTCCAAAAGGGTCTATAGGTTTTCAAAGTAAGGGTGTAAAATTCTAATTAAATTAGTGCAACTTATTTCTAAACAAAATGTTTAATCTTGCTAATGTGCATCCTTGAATGAGATCTCTTGGGAATCAATTCAATAGATCCCAGTATAAATGTGCTTAAGATAGAATTTGTGATTTCAGAGCCTAAGAGACCACATATGGAACTGTACAGGAGTAAGAAGTTCAAAGGACAGATACAAAAGAAGGCCAGCGTGGCACAACAAGGAAGTAAGAAGCAGAATACGAATAAATGAATCCTATTTGTATTTGAGCCTTCACAAGCCTCATCATAAATGGTTAACATACTTTTCAAATGCTAAAAAAGGCCTTTTAAAATGAAAGCTATGCCAGAGTAAAGCACTGCATATTGTACATCTTAATTTTTTCACACAAAACTTTTTTAGAAAGACTAAATCCTAGGCATAATTAGCAATTCATCAAACCTGATTTTATTTAAATCTTTTTTTAAAAAAAGTAGGTTTGTGAGTGAAGAGTACTATCAACAGATTCATAACTCATGCAAATCACAGTCTTTAGATTCCAAATTCAGTGTAACTGGAGCAATTCAAGCTGGCAAGCAGAATAATTAATATCCAAAGATTAATGTCCTTATCTGAGATCTAAAAAACCATGGGCAACAGCCAGGTTCCATCAAGTTGTCTCAAATAAACACTATATACCAGTAAAAAATAAATCTAACTTTTTCAAACATGCTTACTTAAAATGAGTAATTCTGTGGGCCCAACAGAATTGACTGGCTGTACAATCCAAAAATTCTGACGTATATTGGTCATCCTTCGTACCAAGGCATGATATGTTTCCTATTCCTCTTAAATAGAAGGAGGAGGAGGAGGAGGAGGAAGAAGGAGAAGGAGGAGAAGAAGAATCACTTCTTTCCAATTGGTCTTTGGGGAAAGACTTTCCCTTTTTTCAGTTGACCACATACTGACATTCAAAGTCAACGCCTGTCAAGAAAGATCCCCTTAAGCAACTTAAAACCCATCATTGCTTTTTTTTTTAGTTGATGTCAAGCCATCCAACGCTGTGCAGCATTGTGAGTTATATTGTAGGAGGAGAAAAGTGGTGTCCGCATGCAGATTTGCATAGAAATCTGTTCTAAAAACCATGAACGTAATGTGAAACAGATGGGGAAAATATTGATTTTTAAATCACTGACTGGCTGAGATAATTCAATGCCATGGGTGCCCACTCTGTACCTCCTACCAGCAACTGAATACGTGATATTTTAGATTGGCAAGGATCCTGTTCTCTATCTCTGATTATTCCCACTGCATTCTCAGATATCCTTATCCTCAAGCAAGAAGATGCAAAAAAGCATTTTGTATAGGCATTTATTAAACATCTTGCATACACTGTATATTTTACCTGTAGCTAATTAGTACCACTGCTAGGCTAATCTCATAAATCAACAGAATAATTTGAAATAAAAGAACAAGCATCTTTTTCCTTTCCACTAGTGATCACAAATTATACAGGATGCTCAAATCTCACACGATGAATATGTGGATGTCAGACAACTATTTAATCATCTTCATATAGGAACGGGTTCACAGTATAAGGCTAAACTGAAAGTTTTAGACAATTTATTTCGGCATGGACATCATCCAAGATAACCTTAAATACAGAAATCTATGTCAATTGTGCAACAATTCCTTAAAAGTTAACCAAGTGCACTCCACATATTAACACTATACTTAAATGTTCAGCACTGTATCAACCGATCCATTCACCAGTTTAACGTATTATACAGTTGCATACATAAATATACAAAGAAATAAATGCTATAGATTTACTTATTCAATTTGTAAAGATTTGATGCTACTCAACTACCGTTGTATTCTGAATTCAACTGGCTTAATTCTGAAGACTGCAACTATGAACTACGTTATTTGAAAACATTTAGTTTTGAATTCAGGTTTATTTCACCTTTTTTTTCCTGGCAAAAGACAATGTGATTCATCGAGAATAAATACATAATAACTGAGTACAAATTGCATGCAGGCAAGAACATTTTGCTTCGTAGCTGGTTTAAATATATTTGTTTTAGCTTTTTTTCGCAAATTATCTGCATGTTTAAAATTGCAGGAACAGGGCCAGTGGGACTGTAAGATTTATTAGAGGTCACTATCACTGTGAATTTTTCAAGCTCTTTAGTATATAACCAAACGATAAAAATATGGCAGAGAGTTTATTTCCTAACCCAAAATAAGAGTCTATATTTGTCACACTAAAAGCAAATAAGTGCACAACGGCAAACAAAATTCTGCGATGAGGCTACATTTTAAGTGTAAATTAAGGTTGTCTTTCTAACCCTTAAACTCAATCACCTTGATTTAGAGTGGAAGGTTAGACTACAGCTATTTAATTAACTTTGCAACTACATTCAGTTTAATTTGTATTCCACATTCACATGCAGTGGGGAAAAATGGGAGGGGGGAAGCAAGCAACTCCTAATATAAATATCAGAAAGTTTATTAGTATAAATGTAATGAATGTTGTATAAATATTATCGTGGCAAAAGGACTTATAGCTCTATTTAGAAAGCATATTTTTGTATGCACTCTTGTCCTTTTACCTGTCTATCTGCCACCAATAAATCTAGGAACATACTCAGCTGTTGAGTGAAATCTCACTTGCTTTGCTCTAGAATAAAATATCTGCTTCATAAATCACATAATGTAAGTCTGTTGTTTGAACAGCGTTTTGATGTTTAAATAAAAAAGCTAGGACTGTACTGAGGTATGAGGTACAACGATAAATATTATCTGTCTAGTACATCTCCAAGCGGTGGTTTCAAAGAACACAAGAGCCTAAGTGCGCAATCTTTTGGCATATTGTTCTCCAAAACTCATAAATTTCCATCTTGACCACACAAACAAAAAAAATGATGATCATCTCTCCTAAATCCTCAATTCCATTTGGCCTTCAACACTCTCCTGGAAGAGAAGCAAAAAGCTGAAGAAATCAGCCTGCCTTGACTTAGGAAGGTATGATTTTTGACTCAAGGAGATTTCAAGAGAGAGACTGGGTCATAGCAACATTCACAAAAGTGTTATGTTCTAAAACCAACAAATCTAGTTCTTTATTTCACTGGGACTTTGACAATCATTCCAATGAAGCTGATTGTCTCAACTCATAAACTACTTAAATTGAGAGTTTGGGGTTGACACTAGACTTTAAGGCTCCTACCACAACTAGGTTGACTTCCCAAAGAAGCTTTCCAAATCTAGCTATTTCACATTCCCAGGTGGCCAGCACATAATATGTCCTTAAGTGGTTTAAAATTAAAGGTTTTGACATCAAAGTTCTGGAGATTAATCTCTCAGTTTCTTTTTTGCTGATTGCTGGACAGATATTTTATCTTTATTTCATGATGGTCCTGCTGTTCCTTCTCCATTAGTTCCTTCACACTGGAATGCCTCCTCTACACCAACATTATTTTCATTCCTAGATTTTATTCCCAGCACATAATTCAAGGGGAGGGGGGAAAATACATTCTCTCTATTGTACTTGTTTTTACCCGTCTAACAGTGGTCTACACAATTCTTGACTGAGTATCAAGCAACTTCATATTTTCACTTCTGTGAAGCCTACATTTCAAAGCTCCCAGTTGTGTAAAACAAATTCAGCAAAGCAAGCCAGAATGGGAAATCCTCCTCCATTTTGCAGAAGAATCTGTCTTTAAAACAGAATGCCCCCTTCCCCAAGGCATGTTAAGGCTTTACTGTTAAAACAAGCCTTGGATCCTTGTTCCAACAGAAGCAGATTACAGCATGATAGCAAATGAGAATAAATGTGCGATTTCGGTAAGGAAAGCAAAGTGGTTTCTGGATTATAAACAGCATGGCTGGATTTTTTATATATGTAGGTATTTGATAGCAACGGAGATCTAATACATCAAAACAGGAAAGGGCTTGTAAATTAGAATATCATTCACAACAAATTTTTATCTTTCTTGAAATGCCATCTGATTAAGTTAGGTACAATGATACAGTAAATAATTAGTCTCACAGTCACAACACTTCTCTTCTACCACCATCCCAGAAATGCTGTTTATGTTGTCAACTTGCTGAAATGTATAAATAACGAGAGAGTTTCTTCCTGTGAGGTGAGGCACTTTAATTCAACCACAAACATCCACTGGTCACAGCTATCTTTTTAAGTGAAGCAAGCCCAAATGGAAGTGGGTTTCTAAAGTGAATGTCGGGGGTGAGAGATAACTTAAAGGGGGGGGGCGTGTTTGAACATATGTTGGTCACTGCAAACTGCAGACAGTGACCGAAAAGGGGGAAATGATTTACAAAACTATCGCTGTATATTGGAAAGGTGGAATTATTTCCAGTGGAAAAAAATTGTTGTCTAAAACCTGTTTGTTGAGAAATCCTTCCAATGAACTGTTTTGCCTTATCTATTATGTCAGATTGAAGCATCAAAAACACACCAATAATCTGTGCTGGATTATAACACTGACAGATAACTGGTTTTTTTCCCCGCATTTCTGGACACAGGGCGAACTTTGAGATTTGATGGACAGGTTACATTTCTATCAGACTTCAAGAATCTGTCCAATTTTTCAGAGAGTCCCTTTTTAACCATCAACCGATCGATCATAAAACATCAACTGAATGTTCTGCCCAGCTCTAACAATATCATTGCCAGACTGCACAGGAGGGGTTACACACAAAAAGAGAGAGCGTTTTTGCAGTTATTGTTTTGCCTTCTTTAGAATATTCTCAGGCTATTCTATGGCTATCTGTCCCTCTTCTCCTCTTTCAATTTGACCACCCTCTCTCCAAAATCCTTCTGAAAAGACCAGGTTAAAATCCCACCCACCCCTAAAGCTGTTTAAAGGAATTGGTAAAGCAAGCCAAAATGAATAAAGCGTGGACGGGTGCATTCTACACTCTCAAATTGTTAGCAACAGTTTTGGTAAAATCTTATACCCGAAGTTTCTCACATCGCTGTCTGAAAATAAATAAAGAAAATCAAGGAAGGAGAAACCAGTTGGCCAGTCCAGTAAGTTCCACTAAAGAAGCTTTTTTTTAAAAAAAAACAACTAATTAACCCCATTTCCATCCTCAAATCTCTACACACAGAGAGAGACACACACACCCAGTCTTCACTTTGGTTCTAAAACATTTTGTTGCATTCAGAAAAAAAGAAAGACCCTCCCTTGTCAGACACTACAATTCTCCACGTGTGGCTTTCCAGAGGACCCTTCTGTTAGGGGTGCAAGCGCACCAACGCACGCACACACACACACATCCCCGTTCTTCTTGACTTCTCTCTCTCCTTTGCAAAGTTACTGAAAGGCACATTCAGATTCTGAATTACATCTACAAAGGAGTCGTCAAAATAACCCTGGGAATTTCCTACTGAAAATTTTGATGATGGGGGGAAAAAAGACACAGGCTTACTGATAAATCCCTCTCCCACTGTCCCTAAGGCAGCAAAAGAGCAAGAAAGCACAGGGAAGGAGGGGTGTCCTTGAGGTCAGGAAGTCCAGCCCAGAAGCCTTCCCTAAGGGATGGATGAATGGATGTTCTACTAATCTGCTTGAAGGTAGCCAAAGGGTGCCTCACAGCTCTTGAGAAGGGAATGTGCTTTCAAACCATTACCAATCTGGTGGTGTTTATTCCTACTTTACCTGCTCTGGAGCCACAGAAACAGGTGTTGAGATGCATTTGTTCCAAAAAGTTTTCACAAGACACTTGAATCTCAGAGTTTTAGCCATCAAGTAAAGGAGTGATAACAGAATCCTCTAGTTTACTTATTTTAAAAAAATGCATAAAAACACATCTGTGTCTATCCTTTGCAAAGGAGACTTACCCTTTGTTTGCCCTTAAATAATTCAGTTAATTAAAGATGGGCATGCAAATCTGAAAGGCCTACTGTGAATTCCAGTATCTTGTTTCTTTTTTTCCCCCTCCTTATAATTTTATTTTCATTCTTAATCAGGACAGAGAATATGCATCAGGACCATGCACATATTGCTGAATTAATAAAATAAACCAAGGAAGAGGTGTCTCTATGTTGAATGTATACCTGAATATATCGGGCTGTTTTTAATCCAATTATATTAAGACGCCCTTAAAATAACTCAGTTTGAAATAAAATTGGAACCTCATTCAATCACAGTCAACTTTTCCTCTTAACAGTGAAATGGGATAAAAATATGTGCAACTTTTTGGACCAAAGTAACATTGACGTGATAGAAATGTGAGAATTGTTACACAAATTAGACCTAAAATCTCAAGGGGAAAAAAATCCTTCTGTCCAGGAATTATCTGTCTTTATGAAAGGAGTTAAGCATCCCTTCAGTTCAAAATGAAACAATCCTAGCCAACTTTTAAAATTGATCTTCTTAACAGTGAAACAGGATAAAAATATGTGCAACTTTTTGGATCAAAGTAACATCAACATGATATAAGAGAATTGAGAATTGTTACTTGAGACCTTTAATTTCAAGGAAAAATCCTTATATCCAGGAATTTTCTGTCTTTATGAAAGAAGTGAACTCTTCCATCCTCAAAATCAGTCTTTGCTGACATATGTGAAAATCCAGACATATGGAAAATCTCCCATTCGTATTTTACACCCTGTGTCTGCATGCGCACAAGGAGTGTTATGAATTATATTTCTCAATCTTATTCTGATTACAATTCTTAAAACTCTGACCTGTTTAAGCAGCCAATTAGCATGCATCTTTGGCAGAGACTGAGTAAAAGATTAAAGATCTGGGTTGGAAGTTTTTCTTCAGAGGTTAAAGTGGTCCTTTTTTGACCCTGTCTGTCCTTATATCAATCCCAGCCACTGCAGGCTATCTCTGCCCGCTTGTTGCCCCCTGTTCCACGCCCTGAACTTTCTTCCTCAGTCACCAAAGGGTCCCCCTGCCGAGATTTGGGTGAGAACCCCTCCTCCGGATCTTATAGAAGCTTTTCAAGATCTTGGAAGGTTTGCCAAGCTTAGCTACCGACCGACCGACCTACACGCATGATGAAGTAGAGCAAAAAGATTTTATGCATCCCACCCACCCACCGACCCCGAGTTATACCCCGAGTTATACACCTGTTCCCCAAATCAAGGTGGTCCTTCGACACACACACAAACACACCCCGCAGGGCGAAGCAAGCAAGCGGGAGCTCTCCAGCCCGCCCGAATTCTTAGGCAGAATCCAAGTTACTCTTGAAGCGCCTGCCGCGCGCGCGTGGAGAGACTTTTTTCGGGTGGTACCCGGACGCGGAGAGACCCGTCTCAGTCGCGGCTGGGGGAAAATGCAAACAAAGGGGGGGGACGCGGGAAGGACACGGGTTCGAGAAGGAGTCCCTCCACCCGCCCTTCTCCCTGGCCCCGAGAGCTCCCTAGCTCACTTCCTCGCTCTCTGTCAGTCGCTCTCTCTTCCCTTTCTAAACGCAAAAAGGGAAAGCAAACGCGGGGGCGGTTTGGAAAGACTTTAAAGGGATCCACGGCGCCATGAATGAAGACTTAAAAAGCGAAACTCGGAACTGGACGCAGAACTTTTCAACTGCCTCTTTCTCCCCATCTCCCTTTCCTTCTCTCTCTCTTTTCCCCTCTCCTTCTCCCTCTCTTCTTTCTCTCTTCCCCTCTCCTTCTCCCTCTCTCTCCCCTCTCTCTCTCCCATCTCCCTCCCCCTCCCCGCGTCTCCTTCTTTCTCTCTCCCCTCTCCTTTTCTCTCTCCCTCCTTCTCCGTCTCTCTCTCTCCTTCCCTCTCTCCCTCCCTCCCCCTCTCCTTTCCTCTCTCTCCCTTTCCCTTGCAGCGAAGAGCTTCGGGTTCAGAATCGGCGACTACCCAACTTCGCGGCGCGCGCACGGAGGGTGAGGGGAAGCAGGCGCTGCACCCCTCCAAGAGCCGCCTCGAGAAGCGAGCGCCGGGACGCCCGGCGCACTACGGAGACCGGCTCACGCGCGCGCGCACACACACATACACACACAAACACGCCGCCGCCTCGTTCCGCCGAGAAGAGCCCCTCCCCCACGCCCCCGTCACCCGCGGGCGCCCACCTGGCGTTGGTGCAGTCGTTGTAGAGCGTCTCGAAGTCCCTCCTGGAGATGAGTTTGCAGCGGTTGACGCCGGGCTGGATGGCGCCCAAGCCGCGCAGGATGCGCACCTGCTCCACGTTGCAGACCACCGGAGTGATCTCCAGGCGCTTGAGCTTGGTGTAGACCGTGTGCAAGCCGCCCACCAGGTGCTTGAGGAAGAGGTCGAAGGCCTGCGGCAGGCAGATGAGTTCGCAGCCCTCCACGGAGAAAGAGGCCACCTGGGCGCCCCGCAGCTCCACCATCTTGCACTCGTTGTTCTGCGGCGTGTTCTCTACGGGCGACGGGGTCGAGTAGACCGGCTTGGCCAGAGGAGCGCCGCCCGACGCGCCGGGGCAAGGGAGCGGACCTGGAACGGGAGCGGGAGCCGGAGCTGGTCCCGAACTCCCTTCCTGGACTCCCGCTGCTGCGGCTGCTGCTGCTCCGGGCTCCGGACGGAAGAGACCCGGGACGGTAGGGGGTGCTGCGGCGGCGGGGGCTGCCGGGGCTGCCGGGGCGGGC
>JANHFO010004615.1:0-10885 GCA_032468095.1 Pareas carinatus | reverse complement strand
AAATTAAAAACAATTTAAAAGAAAATTAAATTTGGCCTGAATTTAAAAAGGGGGAGTACTAAAATTATGACCACAATATTTAGATTCTCATCAACTTTGGAAAATATTATGCATATTTTATATTAGCTTTCCTGCAACCTGCCACGATTGGTTGTTTTTAGTGTATTTTAAAGTGGTTTATTTCAGAATATTTTAAAAATCCTGACATGAATACTTCCATCTTTACCACCACATTTTGACATGACATGCCCATAAATGTTTTAAGAAACCTTTCTGCTGGATCCATTGTCATCACCAGGCTGCACAATTAGACAGTTAACACTAAACATTGGAACTCAACTGTCAACCACCTCACACAAATGCAGTAAGTTTAACATTTGCCCCTCTCTCAAGCTAGTATGAGAAATCCCTATGGATAAAAGCAAGTTATAAGCGGTATGCCGCTCCTTATAACTCACTTATGTATAGGGATTCCTTGAATCTGGGAATGGAAATCAGTGTTTTTGAAACAAGAACAGATGGGTTTTCTTTTCTGATCTGTTAACTGGGTAATCTACCTTTTCTTTAAGTCCCTTAAGACAGTGGCCGCCAACGTTTTGGACCTCAGGGTCCACTAAATTCATAATTTTAAATCTCGTGGACCACCAATATGAATTTTTAAAAAGCTACATACATTTGTAAAATAATGATCAGGGAACTTCCATTTTATTAATATAAAATGCATCTATTTAATATAGCAAAATTTAAAAAGCTTATTTAATCATAACAAAATCTTTAAAGTTTGTTTAATTGCAGCAAAATTATTACAGTTAGTTTAATTATTACAAAATAATTGAAGTTTCTTTAAATATTACACATTTTAGTGTGATATTTGTTCCTGCTAGAGATAGACAGAAACAGAAACAGACAGACAGAGAGAAATGAGACAGAGACAGAGACACAGAGAGAGAGAGGGAGAGAGAGAGAAAGAGAAAGACACACACACACAGGAACCATACAACTATACAAAAAAATTCAAATAATCTCCAAATTTTCCTATGGACCACCAAAATTTTGCCACAGCCCACAGGTTTGCCACCACTGCTTTAAGAGACCCCAAAGTACCAAGGAGGCACTGTCCTAGCATACTCACTGATAAATGTCTGCTGCAGTATAAATATCCAGTTTCTAAATTTCTGTAACCTAATTCCCTTTTCATTGTAGAAAATGTGACTAATGAAACTAGGAATCTAGGTTTTTTTCTTGCAAGCTATTGTTGAGACTTGTCACAATACCAGTTAAATACCCCTTTAAGAATAGTAGAAAATCAAATTTGTTGAATAAAGAAATAAGGATAAACTTCATATGTCACCACACAAAGGCTGGATATAAATGGAATTAATTAGTCATTAATAAGAATAATCAAGCATAGCTTTTAAAGAAAATGTTATTGTACATCATTTTAAAGAATTATCCTATGAGGAATAAGGTGTTTCACTTTACTTTAGAAGTCAGTTATTTTTATTAAGACAGCTGTACGTTTAATTCTAAATGTAGCTAATTAATTAAATTGAATTTTGTGGGGGGAAAATTACTGTGTCTTTTGGGAGGTGTCTTTTTTTTGCCCAGTCTTCAATTCTTTTATTTGAAATCAGGAATGCTCAGATTTCATCTTGCTATCAGCTGAAATTACAATCTTTATTCCTATGCAAAGTAACATGAGAACTGAACATGCTGAAAAATGCCGTTTGCTTTCATGGAAAACATCCTTGAGAAGGCAGGTATTTTACATCCTGCCATTTTTATCTAGCTCAGTCACAATTCATTTTAGGTAAAATATAGATTTACGTCAGGGCATTAGTTCTATTATCAGATTTATTTTCAAATTTCTTTCTAATTATCTTTAGTGTAAAATCTCTACTATACTAACCTCGTGATATTTTGTCATTGCTTTATCAATAATAGCTCCAAGACCATTTCCTTTTGACTGTAACTATTGCTTGCCTTGAACTCATTAATACGTGTGATCTGAATCTCTAGATTCAACTTGTATCATTTTCAACATTGGGAACAAATTTGAAACTGCTCCAGAATCTCTTATGAGGACCTCAGCTCCTAGGTCACAATATTTATTTGTTTTCTTAATATATTTTTATATTGCTAAATGTCATTTGTGGTAGGCTGAACATGATACCTAATCACTACTTCTCCAACTCAGTGCATATTATCCCTGAGAATATGTGGTAACGTATTCTTCCAGGGAGGAACTTTAGATGGTTTTTTTTTTACAAATCAAAGACCACTGAATATTTTGTAAACCTATCTAATATAAAACTGTCCTGGATCCATAGGTATAGAAGTGAGAAGTAATCCATTACTGCCTTTATACATAAAAGCAGGATTATTGTGAAGATGGAGTGCAGTTAGATAAATAAACTACTATACAGTCAAGATCAAGAAGCAATTTCATTTGAAGCAAACCTGCATGTTGATAAATCAAGAAATTAAAATAATATAAGTACATGAATGAATGATCAAATTTTGAAAGACAAAAGGAGCACATTTTCAAGAAGAGTTTAGAGGAAGCAATTCAGAAAAGAACAACAGAGATAATCTGGGTACTAAAAGCTAAGTCCTATGAAGATTGAAGGGTTGGGTACATTTTGCCGTGAAAAAAGAAAACTGGAGCAGGGGAGGAGGAATATAAAGCATTCTTCAAACACCTGAAGGGTAACCACAGACCAAGACCACCGGTTTGGTGCAGTTGGTTAAGGCAACCAAGCCAGAAACTGGAACACCATGGGTTCTAATCCTGCGTTGGACATGAAGCCAGCTGGGAAATCTGAGCCAGTCGCTTTTTCTCGGCCTTAGGAAGGAGAAAGTAAGGGTAAACCACTTCTGAAATCTTGTCAAGAAAAACTGCAGGGACTTGTCCAGCAAATAGCCAGGAGTCAAATCAACACTGAGGTACAAACAAACAGGTCCTCTTCCACTTCAGATTATAGGATGTGGGAGAAAAAAATAAGTGACAGGAAGGAAGATTCTGCTTCAACACTATGGAAGAAAAAAATATAACCCTGACCATTTCAGCAGAGGAACCAGTTGCTTGGAAAGTGGCTTCTCTTTGTTAGAAGTGTTCATGATCAGCCTAACTAGCCTCCTGATTGGAAGAATTTACTTTGAATCCCTGCATTGAGCAGCAGGTTGAACTTAGTGGCCTAAATGACTGCTCCTTACTCTATGATTCCATTAGCAAAAAAGACTCCTGTGCTAATAGAGGGTGCATCATCCTTGCTAATGCAAGACATGGTGTTCTACCATAGTACATCATTTGAATGTAGTTTGATTTCTCTTCCCAAAATTTCTGTGTAAATAAATGAGTATTTCCATCCAAATTGAGCCAAGGAAGAATGTTATTATTTCTCTTCCAGTTCTTATATTAATATTTGGATAATGATGGGCTAGTAGTTTTTCTCTCCATGCTATTTTTTTAAGTGTTCACCAAAGAAAAAAGAGAAAGAAAAATAAATTTTCTAGAAGCTTTTAAACCTTTTGTATTTGGATTTCTAAACATTGTATACCTTATTGTAAGTTAAAAGAGGAGTTGGTGAATAGGGGAGTCCCAAGGGAGTAACGGTTAACATCATTTCTTTGTTACGCCAGAAATATTTTTGTAACTCTCTGGAAAGGACTGAAACAAATTTAAAATGTTTTAGAAATTCAAGTTCTTTTATAGCAGACCTGCAAGAAAAATATGTTTAACCATATTAACTACATGCATCATATATACTACTAGCTGCTGGTACCCGTGCTCCACTACGGGGATTACAAAGAAAATATCGGGTGAGACAATAGAAGAATGTAATCTGTGAAGCTACTTGAAGTTTTAAACTGAGATGCTATTGAAGGTTTTTAAGCTCGAAGTTTTATATGATTAATGTTGAAGATAATCAAAGTTGGAAATGTTGATAGTAATAATAATTTATTACTTCAACAATGTGTTCCAGTTCCAGATAGATATGCTTTTAAGATACAGGAAGAGAAAAAATAATAAACTGAGATACTATCTACGTATGAATTTGTATGTGATTAAGGTTGAACATAATCAAAGTAGTCAAATACATATTTATTAAAGAAAAGGTGGAGGCCTGCAAGTGGCTAGTTGTTTTGGAAGAACGTTGGGTTTGATGAGAGAGGTGGGCAGGTGTACAAATTAGGATAATACAATGAAGGCAGGCATTGCACCCCCCTCATATAGTGGTTAGTTGTTTTTGAGGAACCTTGGATTTGATGAGAGAGGTGGGCATGTGTACAAATTAGAATAATACAATGAAGGCAGGTCTTGCTTCTTCTTTCATTTATGCGTGGTCTCCCCCTCATCTTGGCCCTGAGTTGATACAGTGACATTTCCTCCCATGCAGTTTTTCGGTCATGTTATCATCCCTCAGCCCCCTCCCCAATTTAGAGACTGGGCCTTCATCCTTGTCCACCCTCAGACCAGGCTTTTCAACCCCATTATGCTAATTACCCTCCCAATATTGCCCCTCAAATCTCCTTAGCGTTGTTGTCAGCTACCCCATTTGTGGGCTCCTCCCCATACTTTATTCCCCAAAGTTTATTTTACTCCCCACGCAGTTCCTTCCCCCCCCTACCTCCAACCGTGCCCCCCTGTCGCTCTCTCAACTCCCCCTTCCGTATGGTCATTGTGCTGACAACCCCGATATGTCCTCATAGAAACAGGGAAAAGGCAAAAGAAATTTCAGAGGATTAGTGTGTGGGGTGGAAAAGGAATGGGGAACTTTATCCTCAGAATTTAAAAGTTTATCCCCCAAACTTTATTTTATCCACAGCATGGTTCCTCCCCATCCTCCCCACACTCCCCACCCTCTGCCAAAGTTTATTTTATCCCCAATGCAGTTCCTCCCTCCCCCCTCAGCCTCCATCCACCGAAGTTTATTTTATCCCCAGCATGGTTCCTTCCTTCCCTCTGAGCATCTATTCACCAAAGATTAGTTTATCCCCTGCGTAGTTCTTCTTCCCTCCATCTCCAACCGTGCCCCCCTCACTCTCTCAACTCCCCCCCACGTACCATCATTGTGCTGGTGACCATGAGATGTCCTCATAGAAACAGACAGAAGGCGAAAAAAAGGTTTGAGGGTTAGTGTGTGGGATGGGAAAGGAATGGGAAAAGAGCAGGAAATGCTCCACCAGAAACAGGTAGATAGGCGGCACTCAGAAACAGGCAGTAGTCGCCTTCTTGCTCTCCTTGGTCAACAGAAACAGCCTCGTTGTTCGACAGAAAAGGCAAAGAGAGATGCGTGCATGCACTCCTCGCTCCGACAAAAACAGAGAGACGTGCACATGTGCACACACCTCCTTGCAATAAATTAGAAATAATGTGGGTAGCAATTAATATTTCTAAAAATCCTTTCTTAGTGAGCGTGTAGATGTGAAGATGAACATATGTAGCAAATGTTCATGTTTTTAAGTGTTATAGTTTTCGGGATCTCGTGATGTGTCAATGAGTGAGTGAGTGAATGGTATTTCACATTTATATATAGATATCAAAGAAGCATTTTTGATCATAAAACTGTATGTGTGTATGTAAAACATTGACTATAAATTGTGTGTGTATATATATTATGCATTTCTTTAATTAAAAGTCACTATGATAGTGACTAGGTCTATGATACCTTTTTTATTATATGTATTTTGAAATGAGTTCATATCTATTGTGAGTCTTCTGAGGGATCAACCTGGAGGCTGTATTGAGCAAGACTAAGGGTTGCATGGGGTCTGCAGTGACCAGGCTGCTCACCTGTGTTGTGGTGACAGTTTTGATTTTCTGCTTTCTGCTTTTCTTAGAAACAGGTTTCCCATGCTGCTAAACCATGCTGCTTTTCCTTCTTTATAAACTCTTTATTGGTGAGAAAGATGAGCTTCTGTTAGATCAGTTTCAGATCTTTGGCATCATGTGAATTATTATTCTGATATCACATTATTCTTTGCAATTCCAAGGGTATTATAATTTTAGTTGAGTCTGTTTTGAAGGGGTAATCTTTTACTGTAAAACTATAAAAATAGAGATAATTAAACCCTGTCTCATTAAACAAGCATATGCTGCCAATTCAGGTGTAGAGATGGTTTTAATTATGAACATACAGAAGTGTATGCCAACAATCAAATCAATATTAGAAGAAATGTAGTCAGCTTTCTTTTAATATGTGAACACATAGTGTTCGCAAACAGAGGGCATTTATACATGTGTATTACTATATTGCAACCTCTGAGATTATTATGAAATAATGTTTCAATGAAGTACAACATTAGTAGATTAGTAGATCATTTCTATAATTCATAAATCAATCATAATAAAGGTAATAATGTATATGAAATACATTATTATTTAAAAGCATTTAATGGGACATTTGCCTCACTTAATTCTAAAGTTCTCAGTTCTAAAACTATTAAATAGGGCTAGTTTCTATCCAATCGTTTCTTAAACTAGATGTTTTCAATTTGTAGGTAGGGATTTAGAGATACAGCTGTTGAAATAGTTTTTTTTACCAAAGCTGTTGTCATGGAGACAATGAACATCTGCAAGCAGTAAAACTCAAGCCATGTGTATACAGGTAGTTGTCAACTTATGACCATAATTGAGCCCAAAATGTATGTTGCTGAGACATTTGTTATGTGAGTTTTGTCCCATTTTACAACCTTTCTTGCCACAGTTGTTAAGTGAATCACTATACTTATTAAATTAGTAACACGGTTGTTAAGTGAATCTGGATTCCCCATTGACTTTGTTTGTCAGAAGATTGCTAAAGGTGATCACGTGACGTTGGGACACAGCAACCATCGTAAATATGAATCAGTTGTCAAAGGTTTGAATTTTGATCACATGATCAATGGAGATGCTGTAAGGTTGTAATGTTCAAATCTTACTTTTCTTTCTCTTGCTGGTGAATCCTAATGGACTGAGTCACTTGACTTATTTGGAAGGATTGGTTAACACTTGTGCATGGTTGCTGGAATGAATCAGTCTGATTTCCGGCCCTTGGCTTCTGATCCAGCCCTCACACTTGAATTCAAAGGCCAAAGGTTGATTTAAGCATGCTGCAGTCTTCTTTTAGGAGAACCTGAGAAGGGCAGCTTTGTAGTTCTAAGATACAATTACCTTTAAAAGATACAGGCTGGAATGCAATTGTGTATGTAAAAGCACCTTTTCCCTCTCAAATCCATACTTCCCTAATTGGGATTTTAAAAAAGATTTACTAAGCCAATGCATTGGATTCTACCTTACATCTTTTCTAAAGATTATTTCTTCTATTTAAAAATGTCATTACTATTAGGGGGAAAATTATGCTACCTTCCCCATGATGTCATTTCAGGTGCTTGGCAACCTATTGATATCTACAAAGCGTTGGCAAGTGCTCTGCGATCATGTGATTGCCATTTGCAATCTTCTCTGCCAGCTTCCCCAGAAAATCAATGGGGAAGCCAGCAGTGAAGATTGCAAGCAGAGGGGGGACATTGGATTTCAGTTTCATTCTCCCAGCATGCTGCAGGATTTCCTTTCTCCTCTGTGCAGGCATTCTGAGCTTTTCAGAATGCTGGCATTAACTAGTGCTTTCCCCTCTTCTTCAGGAAGCTCAGAAAGGCTCTGGAGAGGAGGGGAAATGCTAGCAAACACCCAGCATTCTGAGTCATTCAAAACGCTGTCATTTGCTAGAGATTGAGTCTTTTGAGTCTTCCCCTCCAGAAAACTCAAAAAGGTTCCAGAGAGTAGGAAAGTGCTATCTCAGCTGTTTTCCCTTCCCTTCTAGAAGACTTAGAAAAGCTCTGAAGAGGAGAGCAAATGCCAGCATTCTGAGACTTAACAAATTCCTTGGTGTGCTGGTAGAATGGACCGTACATCTGGCCAAAACGCTAGTGAATGCCAGCATTTTCACAATCTTTCTCTCCACTGGGACAGGAAGCAGGCCTGGGCCTTTCAGGTGTAGTGGGAGATCTGGGCCCTTTTCCCAGTGGTCCCCCTTCAAGATCCATGCAGTCACTTAACAGTCACAGGATTGCGATCATTGAATGAAGTGGCCATGTGGCATCTTGTTTAACACCTGTTTGATTCAATATCCAAGATTCTGGACCCAAGTGGAAGACTATCTGTAATGAAATGCCTGAAAGAAAACATCCAAACTCAGAGGACTCCAGAGTTCAACCATGAACTACATATATTCTCTTCTATTGAAGCCTGCTCTGTGGTCGTTTCTGTTCTTCAGAATGAAGTTTTCCCCAAGGTTCAAACAATCCCCCCCACCCTACTATTATTTCAAAGGACCCTCAAAACCTGGTTCTTCATCTGAGCCTTTGGGGAAGGTCAATGAAGTTCTTTTCTTCTTTTTCTTTTTTGTTCTTCCAGTTTGTCATTCCCATCTTCTTTATTCTTTTTTGTTTTGTTTTTGTCATTTCTTTGTTTTTAAATGTATTTCATGATTGGTAACTATCCAGAACTGCTGGGAATTAGGCAGAATATGTTGTGTTGTTCCTCTTGTAGTTATTTCTGTGGAGGAACTAATTCTTGTAGGATGAGAAGAATAGGATTTAATATCCTTGCCTTTTTATTCAGCTTTAAATTAAGCACTTGTATAAGACATGCTACGTTTAAAGGGAGAAGGAAGGATGTAAGAGCAACAAGAACTTTTGCACTTTGGCTGCTGGGTAATAATCTCTTCTCTCCAACTGCCAAAAGGGTATGGTCATAGAGAGGCCAATGAGAAGGGTCAGTCTTGTAGAAAGTCAACTGGAGCCCTTCAGACCACTGACCTCATTCAGAACCAGAATCTTCACATAAGAAGGCTTATTCTACTTTCCCTTGGAAAGCATTCCTTTGCTGCCTGATCTGAATTCTGCCTGTTTCAACATAAGGATACTACAGAGGTGCAGGCCTTACTATGAATGCATGTCCTTCATAGACGATGAATAGGCTATCTCAACACTGTGGCAAGGAGGGTGCACACATAATTTTCTCTGCGAATCAAGCCTGCATAGGTCTGTATAGTCATTAACAGTAATCCCATTTTCTCTTTTAGATTATGATAGTTGACACAATTTGAGATATTGTACAGATCTACTGTCATAGATACAGAAATGTCCTTGAAAAAACTAAGTGAGAATCCTGGCTTAGGAAAACAGGAAAGCATGAAGAGGAAACTCAACATTGACCTGCCTTGACTCTCTTTAGTGTAACAGAGATGAAATGGAAAATGTTGTCAGCCTTTCAAGATTCTGTTAGACAGCCATATCAACGGAGGTCCAGTATTTCTTATGATGTCTGTTTCCTGAGCTAGAGTATCTTAAAGGGTTGACAGCTCTCTTCTTGGATAATGTGGTACAGAATCTTGCACATCCAAATAAGCTTTTAAAATGTTCAAAATTCTTTGATATCAATAGAACAGCTACTTTATTAGTTGTATACATAATCAGGTCTACATTTGTTCAGTTAGGGTTGTATCATCCCTTCTTTTAAAGATATAAGAAGTGTTTTCTCAAAACCAGCATAATAAATGACAAATTATGCATAATGTAATTTTTGTATTGGACACATTAGTAGGACCAGCATATTGATACATGGAAATATTTGCATATCTCCATTGAGATAATGGTCTGAAATCACAAACAATACAAAAAATGCTAGGTAAAAATAGCTGCCGTTATTTTTAGAAGCTTGAATTTTGGTCTGGTTTTTAAGCTATTGTTTTATTCACATACGGATTATAGGTAATTCTTAACTTACATCCATTTGTTTAGTATTCAAAGTTACAAAACTGAAAAAAAATAATTTTTTTGCCTAGTTCTCACACTTATGACCATCACAACATCCTCATGGTCACATGATCAAATTCAGGCACTTGACAAAGAGCACATATTTATGATGATTCTAGCTTCCTGGGGTCATGTGATTGTGACCGTTTGAGACCTTCCCAGCTGGTTGACATCAAGCAAAGTCAATGGGGAAAGCCAGATTTGTTTAACAACCACATGGTTCACTTAACAATGACAGAGATTCACTTAACAGCCATGGCAAAATCATTGCAAAATCAGGTGCAATTCACTTAGCAACCACCTTACTTAGCAGTGAAAATGTTGGGCCAGCTTGATCTTAAGTCAAACATTGCCTATATTTTTTATATATAGAATTTTTCTTTAAGTCAACTTTTTGACATGTGATGGAAATATGTACAATGCTGCTAATTGCTAATTGGTGCTGTTTGCTAACAGTATAGCATTTATCAAAGAAACACATTTTTCTCTTTCTGTAATTTGTCTATTCCCCAAACTAGCTTCAGAGAGTGGGATAACTCTTTGGAACAGATGGTAGAGACTGGTGGTAAGATATAGAAAAGGTTCCATTGTATTTTTGCAATACCAAAGCAGTTAGTAACAGTTTTATTGTCTTAACACTTTTTGGTGACCTTCTTTAGTTGCCGCTTTAAAAATCTGTGTTTAATCTAAAATTTGAATCATATCTTTTCACTTTCAAATATGTAATTCTTTTTTTGTTTCAATTTCTTTTATTGTAAATACATTGTGTCAATATAGAAAACTTCTGTCATTTATACATTGCATTATTCAATTATATATCAAATATGTACATCAAGCATATTCTTTTTTTTGAAAAAATATTCATTTTTAAAGAAAAACAAAAAAATCAGAAAATGAGTGTGCTTACATATTCCCATCAACATCAGCCCACTGGACATACATTTCAAATTTCTTTCAGCAGTTTGCTTCATCAAATTTGCTAATT
This sequence comes from Pareas carinatus, assembly GCA_032468095.1. NCBI lineage: Eukaryota > Metazoa > Chordata > Lepidosauria > Squamata > Pareidae > Pareas > Pareas carinatus. The sequence goes on along the minus strand of JANHFO010004615.1, from coordinate 99 downwards.
TATTTATTTATTTATTTATTTATTATTTAATTCAATTTATATACCGCCCTTCTCCCCGAAGGGACCCAGGGCGGTGCACAGCCATTTAAAAAACACAAC
>JANHFO010004612.1:73990-87895 GCA_032468095.1 Pareas carinatus | reverse complement strand
GGCTGTACAATTCTGGGAGTTGAAGTCCACAAGTCTTAAAGGGACCAAGGTTGGAGACCTCTGGTTTAAAGCATAAAGTAAAAGCAATTCCCATTATTTTATCAGTCTAATCCAATGAATTTTCAAAGATTTATAATGTAAAAAATAATTAGAAACAACAACAGAACATTTGTCAACTTGGGAATCTGTCTCTAAAATCAGATTGAAAAAAAGGAGTGCATTTAGCTGTGATTTATTGATTTCTGTTCCAAACTTCCCAACAGTCACAATTCTCTGGAGACTATACAAATCCATTAAAAACACTTTTTATACAATCAGATGATATAAAAAGCAACACAGGAAAATAATGTTTATAACATCATCAGTAATAATGATACTAATCATGACAAATAGGGCACAAACCTTATAATAAAACTAGTAGAAAGTCACTGAAGATTTGATAATTGTAAAAACAGTTTTAAAATACCTGAGAGAATTAAATAAAATGCAAATTTTCCCCTTGGTACTGGAAAAAAAATCAGAAGTGCCAACGTCTCTAGGGAAAGTCTGAGCCTTTTCTGAGAAAGTGTTTGTTTTTCAGGTTCTGAATCAGATAATCCAGTCACAAATGTCAGGTCGCACCAAAAGAAATTAAATCACTTGTCCAATGTACCTAAATTTTCAGATACTTATCAAACAACTCAGCATATCCTTGAGAACAGGTATGTTTTTTTCCTTATTTTCTTTCTTTTCGAACAACACAAAACATACCACTAAAATCAAAAGTGGTTTGAATTGGGAAAAATTACAGTTAGCTGTTCCAAAAGATTGCAAAATAGTTGTTTCTCAGAATGACCTATTGGAATAATTGGTTTTAAGAATTCAAGTGCTACGCTATTCAACTCGTAATAGCGTCTTCAGATTGGAGACAGATGCGTGCAGCCGTCTTAGGATTTCAATAAAATTGTTGGTTCCGAGGCTGGTTTTGGAATTCTTTGGCATATGCCCAATTTGCAATACATTACAACAAGTGTACAACATCAGCTATGGGTGTCTTCTTGCACAGAGTTTTTTTTTATTTTTGTAGCAGTGAAGATGTAGGAGAAATTGGAACCTATAGTATGTTATCATATATTGTTGGCAAACTATTTTGTTTGGGATGGAGTGATGCTTTCATAAAAAGAACAAGTGTTTATTTATCATCTCATTGTGTTTGTATACAAACCATATTGAGAACCAATAACAAGTGCAGCAAACCCTGATGTCAAAATGATGCCCTTACGTACGTACATGGGTCCTGACATCTTAGAAAAGTACATAAGGCATTTGCATGAACGTTATGATCCTATATTTTATCATTCCTTCCTCTTCTGTATATACTTGTGTTAAGGATAGTGCGTTAATTTTCTTCTTTTTTTGTTTTCTCCCAGTTTGAGTACTTTTCTGGATAAAATACCTGAAGACCAAAAGACCAACCAGATTAAAAGGGAGCCATTAATGCTTCAGATTAAGGAAGCCAGCCTTGTGGCAGATGACAGTGGCAACAACATACACGGGATACCATCAAATTTATGCACAGAGCACATCATTAATTCATCTTAGCTTTTTGGACATTCTTGCTCCTTTTGTTAAGCTGTTTCACCCATAAATTTTTTGAGTTTCACAAAACAGGATATGCATGAGTGGAATTGATGGTGACTTTTTAAAATCCCTTCTCTGCGTTCCCAGAAAACTTTACCGTATTTTTCATTTAGAAAGAGAGTCCCTGTCCTTCGCTCAATATAAATAGTAAATCTTTATTCAGATTTATGTTTATTCTTATTACAAATTTCTACAAAGGAGAGAATGTTAGAGTAGTTGTTCAGTGTCTTTTGTCTGACAGACTTTAAATCCAAGCTCTGATTTTTCCATGCAGTGAGGACGGCGCTTTGTTCAGACTGACATTTTCATATAGGAATAATTTTTAATAGAGAAATGACAAATAATAGAAAAAACACAACCTCTTATCAAGGATAGTTGATAAGTTCAACAAGTTAGATAGTCCAGCAAGTTCACAATGTGATCCTAAAAGTAAGTTTAATTAATAATATCTTTATCTTGAATCATATCTTTGTTGTGATTAACATTAGGCTCATTTCTCTCCACAATAGTGTGTTGTTATTATACAGTCGTATTTTCCCATCTGGTACATGGACTAATTAGTTAAGACATTGTGTTTTGGAAGCAGTCACACCTTCTACCATCTTTGTTTCATAACAGCAGAATTTTCTTAGCATGGGACTTTTCTAGGCTTTATGCTGGTAATGTGGTTATGATGTTCCGATGAGTCATTCTATGTCCAGAGAACTCCTGCTACTGGATAGAACAATGGTTTTGTCTCAGAAATTGCTATATTTTTTGTCTTCCTCGTCATTTCTGGACAAGGGTGATTCATGTGGTTCTTTTATTTACAGTTTCAGAATCTGCTTGGGACTTTTGCAATGTTCACCACTTCTTCCACACACACACACACGTACAGGCCCTTAAGCCTAAATATGAAAATGCTCTATGTTGAGATTTGAGATAAGCTGGAGTTCTTCCCAAAAAATCTGGGCTGGCAGATTTTTTTTACAAAGTAACATCAGGAGTGTTGTCATAGGATATAAGGTGTTCTAAGTAAGATTGCTTTTTCCAATTGATTTATGGCAATTTTGTCAATTCCAGTGGTATTCAAGTGGTGGCCCAGATGTTTTATTGCACTCAAGGCACCTATTACTATTTGTAATATTATTCCTTTCTTTTGCCACAATTGTTCTATTTCTGATTTCAGGTCTTCATATTTTGTGATTTTCTCCAGTTTCTTCTCATTGGACTTGATTTGTAATGGCAAACCATTAATTCTTTGTTTTCAGCCTTTGTATATTTGTAACAGGTAAGCAACTGAAAGGAAAAGTCCAAGGCACCCAGCTGGTTCCCGTGCCTAAGGCAAGACTGTGGTTTCCCTGAAGCCCAGTACTGAACAGGTACAAAAGCCCTTTTTCTAATATTGACATTAGTCATAGTGATTAGTCACACTGCCAGCTCTTGCTGATAACATAAGAACCTAAGTCATGGCAAGTCTGAAGCCGAAATGTGTGAACAGTCCCTAAGTAGCTTTTGAAAGTAAACTGGAACAGGCGAGAAAAGGACTGTCGGTATATCCTAGGAGCAAATCCCCCCATTTGAAGAGGAGGCATTACACCGTTTCAGTACATGTAGCTCCATACTGTATATGAGTCAGTCAGTCATTACACCCAGAGATGTACTTCTGGAACTGACACAGTGGGACAAGGTTTGACTTTCCACAGCCTCAGGCCTTTCAGATTCAGAACAGCCAAGCATTGTTCCCCTTTTCTCATGACTAATACTGTCTTTTTGCTTGTCTCTCATTATGAAACCCAGGCCTCACCTCATTGGTCACATGAACCAGTCATGTTCTTTTACAAACATTTTAATGTCCTTACGCTACAGAGAAAATGAATAAGCAGCTCTGTGTTTACTGATACTGGGGTACCTTTATAAATAGAGAATGACAAAATATTTCTAGGTCATACCGTGGAATGTATTAGACTCTGCAAGAAAAAAATGGGAGGAGGGTGTTAACATCTGGCAGGATCTTAAAGCACCATTGAAAGTGCAGTCTGGGTTTCCTTCTGACACAGGTGGCGATGTGTGGGTGTTTGTATATAGTCAGAAGAGGTTGGTAAGAAAAACAAATTGAAAACCATGCTATCTTGAGCCATTTCCCCCTACCCCTCCTAAATGCAAAATAATGCACAATAAAAGATTTATATTGTTGCAGTATGTAAGTGGTGCCAGTGACTGTCTTTTTCTGAGAATGTTTTCACCTATATAATGTTCTCACCTGAAAACATGTCAACAAATTACACAGGCAAGAAGCATAATATCTTTTTAGATGTCTTCTCATAGAAACACCTTTCAGGCACGGAGCACAAAATCAGAGAAAGTCCGAATGCACTTTCTTCTATTTTGTCTGAAAACATCCTTAATTTTGGTTAGATTAAATCATTGTCATTAATCATTGTAAAAAAAATATAAAGCTAATTTGTGCTACTTATTACATTTTCAGTCATCTTCCCAGTAAACTTTTAGTTGCAATAAGATCTGAAATAATAAATATCTTAAATGTTCCTAACGCCATGTTAAAGTATATAGGAGCATTTAAAAATAAAAAAGGAACAAAACCCTTTTCTTTACATTTGAGGTTTACTGTATCTAGGGGAGGTGAACTTATTTTTTTCAAAAGAAAAGGGAAGGAAATGCAATCTGATTTCAAATTTCTCTATCTTTTCTTCTTAGTAAAAAGTAGCAAAGGAAAAGAATTCATTTGGATTAATGTCACACTGTGGTAGGAACAGCAGTTTCTTCAACTACAATTACCACAAGACAGAGGGAAAAAATATGGATCCTTCTCTGCCCCATCCTTGTGGGCTAATTACAGCATCATTACCGAATAGGGAGAGGCTTTTAAATTTAGAAAAAGAGTTAATCGTATTTCCCATCTGTGATTCAAACCACTCTCCCTGGAGTAGTTTTAAGTGACTATAAAGAAGCCTGATTGTGAATCATGTTCCTCAAGGTACTGGTGCTAGTGGTTAGATAATCAAGTTGTCTTCTTCATTACTAATAGTAATAGGGTGTCTTTTTTTCTCTTATTTCCTGACCATCTTGCCTCCATGTTCCTATCTTACAATGAAGCAATCAGACTTCCAAACATTTCCAGCATTTGGAGGGATTCTGACTTTCCATACAAACATAAAGACTTCCTGCTCAGAAAATTCAGCCAGTCAGTCTTGACACACATGCATGTTGCCTAAGAAAGGGCAACAAAAAAATAAAATTCAGTTAAATTTATGTCCTTTAAGTGACAGAATAACAGAATTGGAAGCAAACTTGGAGGTCTTCTATGCTGGCTGAGGAATTCTGGGAGTTGAAGTCCACAAGCCTTAAAGGGACCAAGGTTGGAGACCTCTGATCTAGACCAACCTTCTGCTCAAGCAGGAGACCATGTACCATTGCAGACAAATGGTTGTCCAATCTCTTTTTAAAAACCTCCAGTGTGGAAGCACACACAACTTCTGTGGGCGAGTTGTTCCACTGATTAATTGTGATAATCCTCATCATTGAATAATACTTATAATGCTTATTCACTGATAAGTATTTTTAAGGCGTCTATTTGAGAAAGGCAAGTGTATCTGAAAATACTCTACAGTTTAATCCTCTTTTAGCAATTGCCTTATTTAGCAACCATTTTCAGTAAAAACCGCAATAAAAAAGTAACTTTTCAACCAATCCTTTTTCAACCTTCGCCGGTTTGTAAAGCAAAGGAAAGCTAAAGTAAGGTGTTAAACATTGTGGTGGTTTCACTCAGTGGCCACTTTGCTTAATGACCACGTTGCTGATCCCATCTGTGGTATAATAGAATATGTGGAAGACTTTAAAGAACAAGAGATGATGCCTAGGAAACAATCAACCAAGACAGGGAGGAGCCCCCAATGGCTTAACTGTTAGAGGGAAAAAAAACCTTAGAAGGACTCACAGTAATTGATCAAGTAGTTAAAAGTGGTGATGGAAAGTTTATACCTTCAGCTTGCAAGACTCTATTTTATAAGCTTTACAATAAAGTATAGTTAGCTCATGTAGTTATGTTTCCTGTCTGATTTTGAGAGGGCTGGTGTGGTCACTAAATGAGGACTACCTATAATTCTCTTCTTGTTTAGAATTAAGATATTTTTTCCTCCACCTTTGTCTGGATCAAAAGACACGTCACTGACTATTGTAGCAATCATGAATATACATTGGGCAGTACAATGGTTCAAATAATTAAAATTAGATAAGAAAGCGATTTTGTAGCTATTTAGAGTTCACAGCTGAATGTCCCCTTTGAAATGGATGCTACATCTTAGAAAATAAACCATGGGCAGAGAGATAAATTTGTGGAAGGAAGAAGGTCTGCAGTAGTCAGATCTCTGCAGTTCCAATGCTTCTCAGCTATTCCTGTAAAAGAAAATTCTCTGCTACATGTTTTGAGATGAAACTCAAAAGTGCTTTTTTCAAAAGGCAACTGTCCCAAAAGCAATTTGCGGACAACCATGACCTGGATGACTGACAATCTCCACAGACATTTTGAGGTGAAAGTTGTTTCAGAAAGTTCTTAATCCGTAGATCATGCTTTCAGCATTTTGTAACTCACAAAGACTGCACGTATAGCAATTCCGTCACATAGTCTCACATTTCCCAAGAACAGAGGAAAAAAACCATCAACACTACCTGAACACAGTAGAAAGAATGTTTTCTATTCAGTTGATTTTTCTCCCACAACAATCTTTTTTTTAATAAAATACTTTATTACTTACAAATTTAAAAACATTTATATACATAAATGCATACATTTTCTTTCAATTCTTATCATTGAGAGGTCATTCATAATTCTATCTCTTCTATATATGTCCTTTAACTACTACTTTGTTTTTGTTTTTTTAATGATTTTTGTCACTTTAGTTTCAAATCCGTTGATCATCAGCATTTCTATAATAACTGTCCAAGTCGGGACTCCCCTTTTCTTTTCAAACAGCTGTATGATCTTTAGATCTTACGAAACCAAAGATGCACATATCATATATCCTATCATATATCTTATCATATCCTATCATTTTGTATCATACCATGCCGTATCAAATCCTATCATATCACTTTAGTTTCAAATTTGTCAATCATTGGCATTTCTGTAATAGTTGTCCGAATTGGGACTCTTCTTTTCTGTTTAAACTGCCTTATGATCTTTAGATCTTACAAAGCCAAAGTTGAACTTATCATATATCATATCATATAACATATCATATATTATATATCGTGTCATATTTTATCTTGTGGTATCATATCTCTCACTTAATTAGAAGAGTTTTGTCCCTTCCTTCTGCTTTTTTCTTCCTTTCCTCTTTACCCTCCTTTTTCCACTTACCTTTATACCTTTTTTCCTCTCCTTCTCCTCCCTTCCTCTACTTATTCTTTCTCACAATCTTCCATTAATGTTACATTACTTAATTTCTATTTCACCTTTTATATTTAGCTACAAATCCCTCTTATCTTATCCTCCTCTGCTCTTATTTTATGTATTGTTATTTCTTCTATTCCTTTCTTTCATTCCTTCTTCATTTGCTTTCCCTTTCCTACCTTCTTCTACCTACTAGTTCTTTTCTTCCTTTCTCTTTTCTCCTCACTTCTCTCTGTTCTGTAGACTTTCCCTTCCTCTACTTCTTCTTCTCTATCCACTTTCTATCTCTATTATTCTATTTGTTTTTTGGGTAGTAGCTTCTTTCGTCTTATGTCAAACCTCAACTGCTTATAACATTAGTTCTTTTAGAAGGAATAAAGAAACAACTGTCTGCCGAAAGGAAAATATTAATCAGTTAAATTAATAGTATTTGAAGATTCCAGATTGAGATTTTCTAGAGCAGGGATGTCTAACCTTGGCAAGACTTGTGGGGTTTAACTGCCAGAATTCTGGAAGTCCACAAGTCTTAAAAAGTTACCAAGGTTGGACATCCAATGATTTAGATCAAAGTGTAGCTGAAAATGCATTACAATATATGCATAAACAAAACACTCACACAGATTGGTCTGAAGTACTGGGTATTTAACAGATTGATTCTCAGTTTATGCCTCTTCTTTCTGGGGTAAACTGTCCCAATATGAGTACCTACCAACGGTGTGAATCTCAAATCCTAAAATTCCTAGCAGTGGCTAAGCTGGCTAGAGAACTCTGGGACTTAGAGAGTCCACACATTTTGAGGGCATCCAGGTTGCTCTGAGAAAATTGCACAGACACAAGGTCACTTCAATGTACAAGAACAAAACATGTAGGCCAGGTGAGGAAGAACAGAACTTAGTTAAAATCTTATACTCACTTAGAGGTCACTTCCTTCTCATCCTGTATTATTGTAATATTTAACTTAAAAGAGAGGTACATAGTTTAAAATGCTTCTTTTTTGCCCATGGGAGCTCGAGGTGACTGCCCCCTCTTTCTTTACTTTCCTAGCTGTCACCACCACAGCAAAGATGTATGCCCCTCTGGATTCTTTAGAGGACAAACTTTGTGCAAAAGAATGAATGAACACAAGTTTGACATCAGGACTCAAAAACAAGGACACATCAATAATATCAGATCTCTACAACCTCCCAGGACCACATAATCACTATTTGGAAAAAGCAAGTCTTGAGGGAGAGATTGCTGAATTCATATCCATCAAAAGGTTTCAAGAAACCTTTCAACAAGCACAAAAGGTTTTCAACACGTTACAATTATTAACTGATAATGTACTTGCAGTCTGCTTCTCATGTAACCTGCATCTACTTAACCAATCTATCTTTCCCTTCCTTTTTCTCCCCGCCTCACTTCAGTTCACTTCCTACATTAGCCTAGCCACTTTAAATATCTGCTGAAGTGAGCTGTTGTTTATGAAATGGAATGCCTTTGAATAAAATTTGTTAATTAGAAAAGGTGCTACTAGATTCCTGATATTTTGCCACCATAGACTAACATGAGTCTCCTGCTACATTGGGCTTTTTTAGCAGCTCCTTGAGTTCAGCATGCCTTCCCTAAAGAAGACTACTAGCAGCAGCAGGACAAATATTAGCTGTCTCCTGAATCATAAATAGAAACAAAATCAGAAAATAACATGGGCGACAGGTTACAATCCAAAAACCCATGTGCAGAGTCAGGAAAGAAGCTACTTTCATTTATACTTAATAAAAATTAAATATATTGCAGTTAAAATGATTATTTTAATTACAATTCTCCTTTAATAGTTAATTGATGTTGGCTAATTTTTCCCTTCTGTCTCATTCAATATAAACATTTCATAACAGGATTTGATGGGTCTACAGAGACTGCACTCAGCTTGACTGCACTCGTATTTGACTGAACGAATTCAGAAACACTCCAGTTTATGCAAATGTCAATGCCTGTTATTGTGCATATGATACAGATGAGTGATTATGAGCAGGACAGTCAAGATACAGGCTGAACATGAAATCTTCATGGGAGATTGCTGCTCGAGTTCCTGAATTCTGGTTTTTGCATCCTGACTTTCATCTTGCTCATATGCATGAAGCTGACTTGAACCATGATCCACTGTTCTATGACTCTGATGGGCTGTCCTTCTTCTTGGAAGAGCAACTGGTATGGATGATGATATTAAACCTCTGGAGAAAAAATTGTTTCTTCCTATAACTGTCTTTGGTTTCCTTGGCAAACAAGACAAGTCACCTCCCTTTCAACCAAAAACAGTTGCTGGCCAACCACACTGTCACAGAAAGTATAGTAACAGTTTGCCCTCTTGAGAAAGGAATAAATCACACTTTTCAGTTTTATATGGAAGGATTTTCTTTCTCATTGGCTTGCACAAACCAATTCTATGACACCCCCCTTGCAAACCTGATGTTATGATTTCCGTTCTAGTGTACCATAAACCTTTTCCTTCATGCAAACATTTTGGATGTCATTTTTTGGGAGGAATTCACTGCAGGGCTCAAAGACTCCTAGATGAAAAATAATAGTATAACAACGTGGTGTCTGCATGTGTTGGGGGGGTGCACGAAGGGAGGCTTAGCCAATCTCATTGTACACATGTTGTACTATGACAATAAAGGTTTCATTATAATTTATCATCCATATTATCCAAATTTATCATAAATTTCTTCTGCTTCACAAGTCTATAGTACTTTGTATGTGTGTGCCTTTGAGTCATATTGACTCCTGATAAATTGACTGCACAAGTCCCTGCAGTTTTCTTGATAATATTTCGGACGTCTTTGCCCTTGCCTGCTTACCAGGGCTGCGAGAGTGACTAGCCCAAGGTCATCCAATTGGCTTTGTGCCTAACATGAGATTAGAACTGACAGTTTACTGGTTTCTAGCCTGGAATCTTAATCAGTGCCCCAGACTGACTCTCCTATAGCGCTACCTGTTTGTTATTTGTTATTTGATAAGCAGCAGCAATAGAACTATAGGCCTATAATGTAATGTTTCTTAAGGCAGAGGTCTACAACCTTGGTCCCTTTAACGCTTGTGGACTTCAACTCTCATGGCTGGCTGAGGAATTCTGGGAGTTGAAAGTCCACAAGCTTTAAAGGGACCAAGGTTAGAGACCTCTGCTAGTGGATAACTTTAACGTTTACAATAAACACAGTAAATGTCCTTTTCTAAAGAGAAGCAAGAAGATTGGCTTCAAGGGCAGAGGAGGTTAAAGGTTTCTGTGGTTGAACGTCCTCAGAGAAACAAGGACATTAAGATACACATTTTCAAGCCTGGGCCAGAAATTCAGGCCCTCTGCCCCAATGCCCTGAGAAAACAGTGACCAATGCAACAATTTGTAAAGAAATTGGAGGGTGGTCATGTAGGCATCAATCATTTCTTCTCATTGCAACTTTCCTCTGGTATATCCTTATTTATGCCCTTATTCTCTGTCTCTTTATCTTATTGCTTGATCTGGTTAATGATTGCTAGTTGTACTTTGCAATTTTTTACCTCCTGCAATTTGATGTAGCTAATCCAGTTTCTAAAAGCTTTCCTTTTTTGTGTGCCTTTGAGTCATGTTAACTCCTACTGACTGCCTGAACAAATCCCTGCAGTTTTCTTGGCAGTAATTTTAGAAGTGGCTTGGCATTGCCTGTTTCCGAAGTCTGGGAGAGAGTGATTGGTTTTGTCTCAGACTAGAACTCATGGTCTCCTGGTTTCCAGTTTTATGCCTTAACCACCAGTCCAAACAGCCTTTCCTTTATTAAAATAAAAGTCATTCATTCTTTGTGGGCCAATGTTGGATTTGAGGCTCTCACCATGCACTCTGAAACAAAAATGGGAAAACTGTAGCAATTTATTCAAAAGCTTTGTCTCTTTCACCTGGGGAAACAGTCACACCTACTGTAAAGGTAGGGCCTGTAGTCTGCTACTATAGTATTTCTTTCCAGTGATGATCCTGGATTTTCCCTTAGAAAATAAGGTGTTCTATTGATGCCTGTGCTTTAATAATTATGCAATTTGCAAATCTACTGTTGGAGATTTCTGTACCATATAGCTTTTCTTAAACAGCAGCGGCATTACCTATTGAGAAGAATGTGCCTGAGCTAGTTTAAGATGGTTGCAACAACATATGCAACTGTCTTGGGGACCAGAAGAGATGTGAAGGTTCCTCTCTCCCTACATTCTGCCTTCCCTATTCTCTGCCCGCTGCCGCCCCCCCCCCGGCCTGGTCCCCTTGGTGCTGCCACTGCCAATTCTTGGTACTCATTGTGCCTGCTCTATTTTAAGCAACTGTATATGTCTGCAACTGGTCATCTTCCTGCACAGTTTGAACACCTGAGGCCAGAAGGCAATTAAGGAGAAACAGAACAAATGACAATGCATCTTTGTTGCTATTTTACCTTTAGTAATACTATGTGCTTGATTTTGCTACTGGGAGATCCTAGAATCTTGATTTATCTTAGAACCATAAGTTCTAGATTTTTGTAAGTTCTTAAAGACCTGGCACTGTGACTGGCCTTGGGCCCTGAGCCTGCAGAGACCTGTTTCTTGGTTATATTAATGATTATGATATGATTTGTTCTCAGCAGCTATGTATTTAATTTTGACATTATTCTAATAGCTCTTATTTTAGCTATCTATATAAATACGAAAAACTGATTCATCACCAGATCTCGAAAACTATACAAGCTACAAACATGAAATTTGGTACATAGGTTCATCTTGGCATCTAGACGCTCACTAAGAAAGGGTTTTTCAAAATATTAATTTTTAAGTGGGTTATTTTAGAATTTTAATTCCGTATGGGTAGAGGATTCTGATTGGACAAAATATCCAACATCCTTTGTTACCTTTCTCCTGATTGGAGAGCTTTCGGAGCCTGTTGTTTGATTTTGAGTTTTTTGGGAGAGTACAATTACAGCACTCTAATCTCCAAACGGGCGAGGAGCAGCAGGGCAGGTGAGTGCAGGGCTGGATAGGAGCAGCAGGCCCGAAAATTACAAAATGGGGATGTGGGAGGGAATCAGGCCGAGGCCTTGATTACATGCTTCTATTTTCTTACCCAACGTTCAATTTTCTTGATAATCCCCATAGCGAAGCAGGGGTACTAGCAGCTAGTTTGTTAATAAAATCAATTCCTTAAGCCATGTTAATGCAGATGCTTGGTAATACAAATTCCAGTCCGGTAAACCTAAACCACTTCTGTTTTTGTTATCTTGTAGTAGCTTCAATTTTATTATTGCTTTTCCTCCCTTGTCATATGCATTTTGTAATTGTCATTTTTAGTTCTTCAAAAAAAATGTCCCCAAGTTTATTGGTATTGTTTGAAATATCAATCATTTTTTTCTTCAGATCCTAAATTGCTACAAAATAAAAAAACGCACAAGCCTAGTTTGAGGGCCCAGCACATTGACTGCGTCTAAGCCTGAAGTCATAAGGATCATTTGGATTGTGCAGAAATCATTGCTGTGTTTTCTCAGCATGAGCAGGTTTAGATTTTTTTTGTAGAAGCTAATATTGTTTCTCCTTAGTGCTTCATGTGGCATTCAGAATGTTAAGGCTCCTGGGAAATAAAAAGCCTAAAGTACAAGTGGTTAGCTGTTAATCAAACCTTTAAATAACACCACCTCTCTCCTGAAAACTTCTGGGGGCCTTTGTAGCACCTTCTCATGCTGTGAAGCTTTACAGTTTTTCCTTTCTTTTGTTCTGAAGTTGCTCTGTTCTCCCTCCATCTCATTTTTGGCTGGGTCTCTCTCTTTCAAGATAGTTGAATTGTTTGCTATTCTAAATGGCTCTTATTTGTCAAATACGTTGAGATATATTTTTTCTCCTTGGTTTAGTTTTTAGGTAATCCTCCAAATATTAGCCTTTTTCCTCTTCAGCCTACTGTCAGCAAGGGGCAAAACGGTTCCTCTTTTACTCTTATATCCTATAAGTAGATTAAGATGCAAAGGAAAAGTTCAGGGTGCAGCATTACATAGAAAAGAAACATCTTCTATTTCTCTTTTTTTGAGAACTATAGCAGCAACACACAGTGATGCGAATAAACCCATTAAATAGCTGTGAAGATCAAAAGGAAGAGTGTGGTTAAAAATCTGTTCAGGTAATTCACTTTTCACATTTATTCTAATATGGAAAAGACTTATTTTGAGAGAAGATTCTGAATCACTGAGGATGTGGAAAAGCTGTCTTGTCTAGGGTTAGCCTCTTTGATTATGGCCCCCTAGATTTGGCAGTATTGCTTGGATGAACTTCTATTTCTTCGCCGTAATTAATTTTGACTTGATGACTCTTCTAATGTCCAAGATTTGCTTAAACTGCAAATATGTCAAGAAGGTAATTTGACATAATGCAGGTAGCCTCTTATTGTTCAGTGATTTAATTTAGAGGCTATATTTAACTTTAGCTGGTCATTTGTGATTGTGCATGAAAATGAAGATATCTTGTTTTTTTTAAATACATCTGCAAATGTAACCTCTATTTTACCATTAAGGGATTCGCTATCAATTATTGAAGTAACATTTTATTTCAATAGTTTGACTAAATCAGCATTCCTTTAGTTATAGTAACATTTGTAAGTTAAATTGGAAATGTTATAGTTTCTGCCTTCGAGATATTCAACATTTAAATGTTGCCATGTTACCAACAGCCAGAACGATAAACCACCTTTTGGATGGAGTCACACTACCCCAGACCAGACCCTGTGTGCAACCTGAGAATTCTTTTTTTATTAAAAAGTTTTGTAAACACATATAGAGTAGAAAAGATAAAACAAATAGCAACCTTGAACACTTTTTTCCTCTCCCCCTCTCCTCCTCCCCTACACCCACACTCCCACCCCCCACCCGCGACCCCCCCCACATCCC
>JANHFO010004612.1:46969-63812 GCA_032468095.1 Pareas carinatus | reverse complement strand
CCCAGCTGATCTCAGCTGTTAGGTCAGCTCCTCCCAAGTGCTAAAATTCTTTGGGCCAGGAAGCTGAGAGAAGCAAAGAAGGAAAAAGAGAGAGGGGGACGGGGAGGGAGAGAGAGATGGAGATGCTGAGGGGGAGAGAGAGAAGGAGAAAGAGTTAAAATAACTGTACTGCTGTGAGGGAGCTGCAATACACTGCTAATCAGCTGACTGCCATAGCGCCGCCCGCAGTGGCGCACATTCCACGGAAGTCACCAGCGGCACAAGTGTCCCCTCCCCAGTCTGTCTCTCTCTCTTTCATTATTCCTTTCTCATTCTCCCTCTCTTTCTCATTCTCCCTTTTTCTCCCTCTTTCTCTCATTCTTCCTCTTCCTCTCATTCTCCCTCTTTCTCCCTCTTTCTTTCTCCCTCTCTCATTTTCCCTCTCTCATTTTCCCTCTTTCTCTCATTCTTCCTCTTTCTCCCTCTCTTTCTCTCTTATTCTTCCTCTCTTTTTAATTCTCCCTCTCTTCCTCTCTCTTTCTCTATGTTTAATAACTTCTTATCATGCCTAATTATACCAGACCTGTAGCGGAGCATGAGTACAAACAGCTAATGTATATATAATAGCCACCAGTCTCCCGGCTTGCAATAAAATAGATAAAATATAGGTTTACCGTGAAGCTGAGACTCAGATATTTTGGTCACCTAATGAGAAGAGAGGACTCATTAGAAGAGGCTGTGGTGCTGGGAAAGATGAGAAGCCAAAGCAAAATGGCAGGGAATCAGATGGCTGGATGGTGTCACCGATGCAACAGGCATGAGTTTGGGCAGGCTGCGGAGGCTGTGAGGGACAGAGGCCTGGCGGGCTATGGTCCATGATGTCACAAAGAGTCAGACATGACTTAGCGACTGAACAACAATAGGTTTACCATTGCTGGCTGATCCTTCGCTACTGACAGTTTCAACATTACAATACAGGTAGTCCTCGACTTACAACAGTTCATTTAGTGATCGTTTGAAGGTACAATGGCACTGAAAAAAGTGACTTTTGACCCATTTTTCATGCTTACGACCATTGAACCATCCCCATGGTCGTGTGATTTACATTTGGATGCTTGACAACTGAGTCACATTTATGACTGTTGCAGTGTTCCAGGGGTCATGTGGTTCCCTTCTGCGACCTCTGGACAAGCAAAGTCAATGAGGGAAGCCAGATTCGTTTAATAACTGTGTTACTAACTGAACAACTGCAGTGGCTTACTTAACAAATGTGATGGGGAAAGTCCTAGAGTGGGGCAAACCGCACTCAACAAATTTCTCACTTAGCAGCAGAGATTTGGGGCTCGATTGCGGTCGTAAGTGGCGGACTACCTGCACGAGAGCGATCCCGGAGTTCGGCTCCCGCGGTTTCAACCCGCAGAGGGAAGCAGAGAGGCTGGGAGGGCCTGCCTTCTGCTCTACGCTTGCGTTTGTTGTTGCACACGCTGCGCCCTCTAAAAAAAACCGCGGAGAGGTCAGGCAGCGGCGGGGCGAGGTCGCGGGCGCGCTTGCATCAGTTGGTTTCCTTCCCGGGGGAGGGAGGGCTTTGGCGGATTGGCACTCGCTGTGACTTTGCGCCTCAATGACGCCAGCACTTCGGGGCTGGGAGTGTCTGCCGGTGACGTCTTCTGCGAAAGGCGGGTCACGTGACAGGGCTCCATTCATTTATTGAAAGAAAAAAAAAAAGAGGAAGGCAAGGAAGAAGCGCCTCACCCACCTTATATAAAAGCCACGCCGGGCGGCTGAGCTAGCAAAGAACAAGCCAGCTCCAGAGCAGCCACACTTCAGCCGCGAAACACGCCGACAAGGCAGATCCGAACCAGCCAAGACCGGATTAAAAAAAAAGCTTCGCCTCCCGGCTCAGATCCAGCTCCTTTGGGCGGGGGGAAGGATACAGAAAGCACCCCGACGGAATAAATCATCCGAGGCTGCTTGCCCTCCCTAGGTGGGGAAAGCGCAGGGAGGAGTGTAAAAAAAAGAACCAAGAGGCGAAAGGACCAAACGGGGGAATCTCCGCCGTGACTCGAGCGATGGTCAACATGCAAGTGAGCGCCCTGGACTGCGAGACGCTGCGCGACCTGCTCCAGGACCGCGCCTTGCACTGCCTGGTGCTGGACTGCCGCTCCTTTTTCGCCTTCAACTCGTCGCACGTCCGAGGCTCTTGCAACGTCCGCCTCAGCACCATAGTGCGGCGGAGGGCGAAGGGCGCCGTGGGCTTGGAGCACGTCCTCCCCAGCGAGGAAACCCGCGCCCGCCTCCGCCAGCGCCTCTTCCACGCCGTGGTGCTGCTGGACGAGCGCAGCGCCGACCTGGAGGCGCCCAAGCGGGACAGCACCCTTCAGCTGGCCCTCAACACCCTCTGCAGGGAAGCTCGCGACGCCCGCCTCTACTTCCTCAAGGGTGAGTCTTCGCTCCGAAGTCGGATCGCCTTCCCTCGGCTCGCACCCCCGGGTTTACAGAGGGGGGACTCACATGAGTGGAGCTAGAGCCGGGTTTTCAGAAATGAGGGGCTGGTAGCTGAGACTTCACAGATGGCAGACAGGAGAGGGGCTACTTAACCCTGTTTCCCCGAAAATCAGACCTAGCCGGAAGACTGGCATGATTTTTCAGGATGCTCTTAATATAAGTCCTACCCTCCCCCAAAAAACCCAGTTAAGATCGTCAGCCAGACCTTAGTTTAGTTCTGCATTTTCCCCAAAACAAGGCCTAACTGGAGGATAAGCCCTATTGCGTCTTTTGGAGCAAAAGTTAATATAAGACCCAGTCTTCTTTTCAGGCAAAATGAGAAGTTACTGCCACCATCCTCCCCTCTTCTGAAGTCTGCCCCAGGAACTCTCTTTGTTTCTTCGAATATATTAACAGTCTGGTTTTCTCTTTTTATTTTCTTCCAGGAGGATACGAGGCCTTCTCTTCCACCTGCCCTGAACTGTGCACCAAGGCCTCTGCCCCTAAAGGCCTCACTTTGCCGCTCAACACTACCATTGCCCCTGGCAGTGCTGATTCCAACTGCAGCTCCTGTGGAACCCCTCTCTATGATCAGGTCAGTTGACATCCTTCACAGGAGGCTGGGTGGCTGTGGAAGGATGTGTGTGTGTGTGTGAGAGAGAGAGAGAGAAAGAGAGAGAGTGTATATGTGCTTGTGTGTAGAGGGGTAGTTATATTGGCCCATGTAAAAGTCGTTTCAATGTTGTATTTGACAAGGGCACCAAATAGTGAGAACAATCATTCTGGACGAATGGTCGTTTTTGCCTGGGACTTAACAGATCCTGTTCTTCTCTGTTTCAGGGTGGTCCAGTGGAAATCCTACCTTTCCTGTATTTAGGCAGTGCCTATCATGCTTCCAGAAAAGACATGCTGGATACTTTGGGGATCACCGCCTTGATCAATGTCTCTGCAAACTGCCCCAACCATTTTGAAGGGCACTATCAGTACAAAAGCATCCCGGTGGAAGACAACCACAAAGCTGACATCAGTTGCTGGTTTAATGAAGCTATTGATTTCATAGGTAAATGCTTTTCCTTTCTGCAGCTCTCCCATTGGATTCCAAATTTATAATATCCCAAGTGCCAGGTTTTTAGGAGCCTTCTTTGGTTGTTAACTAGGGAGGATTAAAACAGCAACAATTAAAATATATGTGTAGTTGTGCTGATGCTTTGAGTTTCTTTGGACAATAGTTCTGTCCATGCGAAGAATATCTAGAGCTTTATGCATGACGTCACTGAATTCGGCAATGAGGGTGTTGTAAAGAGTAGCTAGTAATCTGATCCCTTCTCACGCTGACAGCATTTTCAAGGTAGCCTTTTCAGCAAAAATTAAGTGGCCAATTAGAATAAATTATCTGCATGTTCAGACTGTACATCCCCAACCTATCATTGCTGTCTTCCTTTGTGCCTCAATCTCCCTTCCCAGCTGAATGTTAAGGTGCCAGGAAAGATTCTCCCTTCAGGCAAAAGCATCTCAGGGAGAAAAAAGATGTGCTAAGCTTTTTTGTTTTCTTTATTGTTTCAGACTCTATCAAAAATGATGGCGGACGGGTCTTTGTTCACTGCCAAGCTGGAATCTCCCGCTCTGCAACCATTTGTCTTGCTTATCTTATGAGGACCAACCGAGTCAAACTGGATGAAGCCTTTGAGTTTGTGAAACAAAGAAGAAGCATCATCTCTCCTAACTTTAGCTTCATGGGCCAGCTGTTGCAGTTTGAGTCCCAGGTCCTTGCTCCAAATTGCTCAGCAGAGGCTGGAAGCCCAGCTATGTCTGCACTGGACAGAGGAGCATCCACTACAACTGTCTTCAATTTCCCTGTTTCTATCCCCGTCCATCCTTCTTCCAATGCACTAAACTATCTTCAGAGTCCCATCACAACATCTCCAAGCTGTTGAAAGGCAGGTGCCAACTGACTTGTACAAAGACTTTTGACATCTTGTTGTTACCTGAAAAGTGCAATAACTTTAGGACGAGATCTATCAGTTTTTATGGGTCTCCTCTTGTTACATCTACAAAGCAATACAGAATCACCAGCAGATCGACATTTCTGACTCCAGAAAGCGAGGTTCTTTCTGATAGATGATCTTAACAGAGAGGCATTTTTGACCAATGTTTGGATGCCCACAAAGGAGACAAAGCACAAAGAACTTTGCTTTCTACTCCTGAGGAACTCCCATTACTGTCTTTTCCCCCTTGCTGTTCCAATAATAGATCCAACAGAATTCGCATATAAGAAGATCTTTATATTTATTTATTTTTATGGTATATTTGCAATGTGTGTTTTGTCTTCAAGTCTGAATTTTCACTTTCTTGTCTTTTTTTTAAAAAAAGAAAGAAACAAAATACCTCAGGTGGGTTTTTTTTGGTACTGTGATCCTACAAAAACATCTTTAAAATGTTTCCAAAGCACTGACATGGAAAGCACAAAGGAGTGTTGTGAAGATTTTTTTGGTTGCTAGTGGTTGTATGCTTGCTGATTTTATTTATGATGTGAAATAATATATTTTCTTCTTATAAAAGAAGACAGTTTTGTAATAATTATGCCTTTTATACAAACCAAATAAATTATGACATTTCTATTAAAAAAAGAATTCCTTTAAACTTTTTAACCCACCCCCCTATCTTAATAATGGCAAGATCAGAAAGCAGACATTTCTAGCTTGCTAGCTGATGAACTCTGGGCAATCTTGACAGAACCCTGGAAATCTATGTTGCCTCTAAAAACACTGTCCTGTATTCCTATTCAGAAAAGATGAGAAATGGAATCTTGCATTCAGCAAAGGAAAGAAAAACACATGATTAATTTTTCTAAGGCAGTGGATGTCAGCCAGATGATTAGTGCTGTCAGATCTGACTGTGTGGATCATTCAGATGAGATGGAGGAAAAGAGATCCAGTGCCACTTTTAAGATGACCTACATTATTAGCATGGCCAATGTTAATCATAGGAAAATATCCATGACTATTTGATGAAAAACATTCCATTCCTTCGACTACAGCTCCTATCATCTTTCAGATATCTAAGTAAGGATGGGAGGTAAAGTTCAGCGGTACTTGTATATCCCTGGCTTGACGGCTATCATTTCTAATAAACTCTTTTGCTTAGTACCAGAGACAAATCATTAGGAAAGTTCCAAAATGCAGCACACAGTTTCCATGTTGAATCCTTTTTTAAAGACTGGGCTATATTTTAATAACTTCCTCTGTGCTCCCACACCCTCTACAGAAGATACATTTCCCTGAAAAAGAGGGGGAAATGGGGTAAAGGCCTGTCTGAGTTTTGGCCATGGAAATAGGCATGGGCGAAACGATTCGTTAAATGTACTTTTTACAAACCATGTTTAAAGCAATCCACTTTTATTTTGAAGAAAATTATATCAGATTTTTTTTCTCCATAAAAATTCAGTCACTTCCAGGTGACATTGCTATTCACTTCAAAATGTGCCCCATTTGCTGACTGGTGCTTTCTGTGACACCTCTTCTGTGGATATGCCTTGGGGAGAGAAAATGCCTCAAAGATGCATACGAATGAACGATGATCTGGTTGACGGATTTCTTCTTAATCTCACTCAATCATTGGAAGTAAATTGTCATTGTTTTCATTTTATAGATGAGCTGGAAAGAGACTTTTAACATTGCATGAATGATCTCAGAGACATTTTGTGGACCAACATTAACATTTCTTCTCAATACTTTACTCACGTGGCATGTTAAGCCATGATTTATTTAACAATGATTTATTTCCTAACTTCCAAGGTCTAGATTCCCACATGACACTGTCACAAATTATGATTTAAAACCATTCTGAATGGGTTTACAGAAGACTAATCATATAACATTTTGTGATTTGCTTGTGATTTAGCAAGTTGTATGAACCCAATCACAAATTGAAACTACTAAACCACATCAATGCACAGTGGGCATATTTCAAAACCTGGTTAATGCCGGTGCAGGTACAGGAGCATTTACATAATATTTCTAGAGAAATTACCTAAACTTAACTCCACAGTTTCTTTGGTCTAGAAATCCAAGCAAACAATATTGTGCAATGTGCAAATCAAGATATGAGATGATTAACTTATTCTTGGTTTTTGTATTTTGTGAGCTCACTTATTCTGGTTAATTCAGCAAACAATTATTAAAATAAACTCTAAATTAGCATGATGTATGAATCCAGTACTGGCAGCTAATCAGTAGGAATTTCACAACTACCTACTTTTTCTTCTTTAATGGATATTATTCAATAAAAAAAAATATGAAAAAAGACAGGAAAATATTGGAGGATTATAAATGGAAGTTCGTAATAGAGTCTTTTGAAACTTTCATGACTCTTCATCCCTGGACTAGATGACAAGATCTCAGAGTCACTTGATTTGTTACAAATCATTGCCTGATATCTAAGGATAACTATTGGTCAAAACCGCACTTTGGGGGAGGGGGCGGGAGAGATCACAGTCATCACCATATTCCTGTATTCATCTGATTTTTTTCCTTTAGAAAGCTTTCTCTGTATATATCCTGAACCTTATAAAGTGAAAAAGTTAACATTAGATATTATCTCATCTGCTAATGCACTCCACATACAAAGAAAGTCAAGAAGTGTAAATAAAAATAAACAAAAGCCTCTAAATTTATAAATTGAATGAACTTGATATAAATCTCTTCCAGTGACACTCTCTGATTATAAAAATAAATTGCATTGAAAGAGGACATCAGGTATTCTATCCAGAAAATAGAAGATAAATACACTGAGTCTTAAAGTAATTAACATTTAATCAGGTGTGTTGTGTGAAGCTAGTCTACCTGGTTCAGTGTCATGTATCAGAAAATCAGAAAATTGAGAAAAATACGATTAAGGATGTCCTATGATTATAACTATAAAGAAGGAGATAATTATTATTATTCACTGTGTTAACATTCTAAAATGTCTTATAAGCTGTGTTTGAGTTAGTCATGTTTCATTGACAAAGCCATATACACTAAAATACAAGTATGATTTAGGTCTAGGTTTACAATACATTAATCAAAACCAGCTCCACAATAATCCTAGCACAATTTGTGAATTCAGAGTATAGGAAGAAGCCTTGATCACCGTTCCGAATCTGTAAAATTCAACTAGATTGGGTTCTGTGGTCCTCCCTTAGCAAAGCCCTGATCCCTGGGCATTAAGGACAGGACCTTCCTAGATGTGGAACCACATTTAGAAAACTTTGTCTCTGGGAAGCCCTCTCTCTTGCTATTTGAAAACGTTTCCCTCCTAGACCTAGAAGACATCATTGTTGCTCCTACCTTTCTGTTTTGTTGCTATCTGCATTAAGTCTTCTTAACGTAGGCTACTTTGAAATATTAGTTTGCAAAATGAAGTGTAAACAAATAAGCAGGGATGAGTTCTGCTCTTTGTGTTGTTCCTTTCATCACTCCACTCCCTCCCTCATATTTCTTATGTAACAGCGTCTTCTGTTTGTGGTATGGGCGGTGCAGAGTGATTCTACCTTTAAATTGACCACAGTCAATGGAAAAATATAACCTTGACATCTACCACAATTTGTGTGATTAAAGAAACCCAACAATATTTCATTCAGCAAAGGGTGGAAAAAATTGTTTTATCGTTTCTCAGAACAATTCATTTCTTATTTGGCAGTCAATCAAGTTTTCAGTCTAAACCAGTACTGGATGATGGGCACAGAAGTCTAGTTTGGGACACAGTGTAATAATCCTGACTGAACCCATTCCAGCTGGTTGCGAGTTGTGTTCTGGAGGCATAAGGCAAAGCAGTTATTTTGAAAAGATTTTGTAGCTATTTGCGTTCAGTGATTTATCACGGATAAGGAAGCCAAGGTTATTTTCAGCAGGTTATTTTTTCCTGGCTCTCCATGCTCCTAACCTTTTAGAAAGAAACGATGCACATGCTTACACGCAATTGTAAGAACTTGCTCTGCTTCTTATATTAGAACCCTCTTGGTTATTAAAATGTATTGCATCATCTAGCATTTATGTAAAGCCTCTTTATGTTAAATCTTTCTGATTGTGATCCAACAGCTTTATATAATTATTGTTTATTTATTATTTTCCCAATTTATCCACGAACCGATGTGTGTATAACTGTAATTATACAGTTGCCTGTATTCCCATGGAAACAACTAGGAGTTCCCCTTTTGTGCGGAAGGCAATAACATCATTTCCTGTTGCTGATAAAACAGTTTGTCATGAAATGGTGAAAAAGGTTCTTTTGGTGTTGGCAGGAACTTGCTTCAGGATGAGCTGGTTGCCACACAGTGCTACAAACACATAGAAGCTTAGCAATAAACATTGTGGTTTTTTGACGTATGGGAGAGATTAGGGAAAAGAATGCTATTTGAATGTATACAGGCAGAGAAGATTTTAACACACAATAAGAGGTTCTTGAAAACAAGCCCACTGGAATCCTTAGCATAGAATTATAGCATGCACATGCACATCCAATACATGATTCCCGTTGTGTGCATTTACCCACATATCTGCCCGTACACAATGATGTGGGGAGAGGGAAGAGCATTCGATAAGTATGTATAATGTTGTAATGCCTTTCTTTACCTTTCTGCATTGTGACATTGTGCACACATTCGTTTGTTGATACCCACTTGTCAAGTACCTAAATTTATCTGCAAGGAATTGGTTGAAACAAAATGCACCCTAACCATTCAGTGCACAAGTACGCACCAATAAATGAAATCTCTTCACAACCTTGAGCCATTTATTTAGTACCTCCTCATAACAAAATAAACCAAGCTTTTTCTCCAATTAGTGTAGTAATGATTTTGAACATGGGTGCTGGAAAAGAGTCCTGAGAATACCACGGGTACCCATGAAAATAAACAAATGGACCATAGAACCGATTAATTCAGAATTCTCACTTGAGGCACAAATGTTCAGATTCAAACAATCATATTCTGAATACTTTATGCAAATACCCAGCTCTCTTGAGAAGTCTGTAATTCAGGGAAAGGTGGAAAAGAAAAGAAGAAGAGCAATTAGTAGTAAGTTGGATTAACTCAACCAGAAAGGCAATTGGTATTCTGTTGGAAGGACCAACAGGTTGGGAACAGAATATCTCAGAGAAAATCTGTCTATCTACAATGATCACTAAGAATTAACCTCCTCCTCCTCCTCTTTCTCTTCCTCCTCTTTCTCCTTCTGCTCCTCCCCCAATATTCTTCTCTTATTTCATTATGGTAGGGTTACCATGGCAAGGTTATTCAGTAGCACAGGGTACAGTATTATTAGTAAACAGATAATGCTCTGTTTTATATTTACTACCCTGGTTGGTTAGGCAATATCATTCAGGGACTTACCCAGCATCTGGAGCCTGTGAGAAACGGATTAGGGAAGAACCAGATCTGACTTACTTTAGGCAGACATAGTGGGTTTGGAATTTTTATTCCCCCCCCCCCTGCTCTGCTGGGTCTGGTGTCATTATGGACTCTCAGTAGATTTGTGACTTCTTCTCAAGAAGTAGGTGACAGTAAAGACCAGGGGAGCTTTGCACTGATTCATCTTATGTGCCAATTGTGCCCATTCCTTGAACGGGAGAACTTGTTCACAGTTACTCATGCCCTGATCACTTCCTGGGTGGATTACTGCAATATTCTGTCCATGGGACTGCCCTTGGTAATTTTATATAAGGTGGGCAATGATATAAGCCTTGTAAATAAATAAACTGAAAGGGTAGCAGATCAAGGTTTATGTATCCCCTTGCTGCCATCTAACTATCCAGTGGATTTGGCAGCCTGGATCTAATAGCATTGCAAGTCACTAATAACACAATTGCTTGCATTAGATTCGTTCATGATTAGAAAATATTTTAAACACATGCAATGGGTTTGATATAGTTGGAGAAAAGGATATAGCTCATGACATCATTTATTTCTCCCATTAATATCTTGCTTCGTCCCTATGAAGGTCAAATCTTGAGTTCCTTAGAGAAACAGTTCCCTTCCTTTGTTCTCTCAATCACAGTCTGTTTGATAGGCTAGGCTGTGAAAATATGACCGGTCCAAAATTAATCACTCTACTTCACAGGGAGCTGAACTAATCTCCATCCAATCCCAGTCCAACATTTTGTTCACTAGATTACATTGGTAGGATCTGGCTTTATTCCAGTTTCTGTCTCTACTGAAAATCTGGAGAGGACTGTTAGTCACAGAATACTTTATTTTATGGAACCAATGCTCAGAGTCAAAATATGTCAACCGGATCAATAAAGATTATGACTGTGTTCTTAATGCTAAGCCATATTTTAATATTTTCTTGGCTTAACATGTTGTGAAAACACATGTTGAGGCTTGTAAACTTTGGTGTATGACTTTGAGTAATGATTAAACTCAACTAATATTCCCACCACTCTGGAAATATGTTTAAAAAATAAAGTACTCATGCGGGAGGAAATGGTCAACTGAATTTCTGCTGGATTCTCCAGACTATTTATGCTTGTCTGCACTTTCTGATAAACAAAGATATAAGAATTTATGGGTTTCTTCTCTTCTGAAAGGGGAAAAAATAATGGAAGTGGATAACATAGGCAATTAACCTGTTCTGTCAACGGCCTTGCTGAGTGGGCAAAAAGCATCTTTCAACAGCAACTCCTGATTTATTAGCCACTTCTAGAGGATTATCTGTTGCAGCAACTAACAAAAAGACTAGAGTATTTTAAGAATTTGCAAGGCAGGGACATAAATTGTCCCAGGAGAAAGCTCCACAGAGAATGATGAGGCATATTTCTAGTAAGTGTGAATAGCATTTTCCCTTAGAAATAAATTGCATGGCAGATGCATTAAATTGCCACAGATTTGAGAGCATTATATGTAATAAGTGATATTACCAACTAGCAGATGCCCAATGCAAGTTAAAAGAATAAAATTTTCTGTTTGAAATAAATTTCCAAAGCTTCTAATAAAAGAAGCCAGTATTTGATCCTTTGATAATACTAGCAGTTTGAGGAACCAAACTTTTGACTGGGTTGACCTACTAATATCTTGACTCTATATATTGTGTAAACATAGCTTTTTCTTTTTTAAGCGTTAAAAGCAATTTAAAGCGGCTTCCACCTCACAGACATTTCATGTTCATTGACTTTGAGTTTGTATCCGGTATGAATAGTTTTTCCTTTTTTTTCCTTTTGAGAACTATTTTTCTCAAAACCATCATCAAGCATCCTACTTCTAAGGCTGCTTAAATGTAAACTAGGATAGTCCCTCTCTCTTACATGTCAGCTTAGGCAGCTTGAAAATTATTGTGCATAACTCAACTGGTCTTTAACCAAACATCAATAGATTTTGCAGCACAGGTAAGGAACAAATATTTTGCTAACTGAAGGAAGAGATAAAATGGTGTATTCCGAATCCACATACAGAACCCAATTCAAGACTTTCTTCAACACCAACAATGGGAACGGCTAGCATGATAGGAGAGGGAATTGAGAGTTAGTTGTTAAGCACATCCACCATCATCCACCAACACTTTCTCTCAGGATCTGCCCTTGGGACAGGCAATGCACTTCACCTAAGAGCAGGGCTGGCCTTTGTAAGAACCCGTTTAAAAGTCATAGAAGGCTTATAACTTTACTTTTTATAAGCCAGGCTTTCTTAGTGTTTTAATTTGGGAGAGTTTATGTACTGCCAGATATATTACTTCATACTCTTTCCCAGAATAGCCATTATCCTATTAAAGAGTGCAGTTCTAGTACTCTTACACCGACCACAATATTTTGCAGGGCTGCAATTAAATAAATTGTGGACCATAGATTTATTTTATAAGGGCATTCTGTTCAGAGTCAGCATGCTGCAATGAGGAAGACGTTGGAAGAGGTGGGAAAACAGATTTCCCCTAGCCTCAGTTCTAGAAGTACTAATAAAAAGGAGAATATCTGTAGCTCAAGGCTGAAATGAGGGATCCTTGGTGCTCTCTGAGCTTGGTTGCTTTTTTGCAGACATTTCATTATCTAAACTAGGTAACATCATCAATGCTAGTCCTGATGATGTTACCTAGCTTGGTAATGGAATGTCCGCAAGAAAACAATCTCAAGAGTCCTGGAAATTCACGAGGTTACTTCAAAATGTGGCAATTCAACTTCTATTGCATTGATAAGTCCTCTTGCTTCTTTTGCTGAGCAGGGCCCTGAAATGTCTGACCCTTCCCATACCATTCTTTCAGAAGCAGGCAATATGACTGACAAAGCCATTACTCCAGTCCAGAGGTCTCCAACCTTGGTCCCTTTAAGGCTTGTGAACTTCAGCTTCCTGAAGTCCTCAGCCAGAATGGCGGACTGAATAATTCTGGTAGTTGAAGTCCACAAGCCTTAAAGGGACCAAGGTTGAAGACCTCTGCTCCAGTCCCTTTCAGATCAAAAGGCCAGTTTGGTTTTCTCACCTATCCTTAACAGCTTCTGCCAGATTCAACCTGAGAAAACAAATGTGAACCCTCCATACTATCTCACTCATTCCAGAGTACCACTAACATGCTTCCCATCAAAGTCCAGGAATCACCATATTGCCATGCTTCAGAATAAAACAAACTGATTTGGAATATCTTTCATAACTGCATGCAACTCCATCAGATGAATTGTTTGCCATCCATCATGAGTCTCTTTGAGCCTACAAAAAATCTAAATCCAGCCCACCTTGCATTCCTTTTACTCTTATCTCCTTCTAATTTCCCTTAACCATTAGTAGCTGACATTCGGGTAGAGAGCTTAAGCTTGCAATAAATTTTTATACTCTTTTGAAATGTCTAGATATCCTGATTTTCCTGGCGCTTGATGATATGTATATATAAAAACAGTAATGATACAATGGAGATGTTAGTATTAAGTAATTAGCTTAAGACCGAAACCTTCATCACATAATAAATACTTTGATGTGAGTCTCAGTATTTTTTTAATGTTACACCCAGCTTTGAATGAAATAATTTCAATGCTTGTCATATTGATATCCTAAATTGTAATGAATATTGTTAGCATATCTTCCCCCCCCCTGTTCTCTAGTTCAATGTTCTAAGTCAGAGGTTTTCAATCTGGGGTCCGTGGCAAATTGACAAGGGATCCGCAGACAGGTCAAAAAAAAATTTGGAAAATGTAATGTACATGAATTGTCGATTAGTAATTAGTTGAATTTGTGGGAATGGGGTCCGCCACTTAGCAATGACATGTTTTGGGGTCCACAGCTTGAAAAAGGTTGAAAACCTCTGCTCTAAGTTATCTAAATAATCTAATGTCAATAATCTTTAATTATTTTATATAAATGTCATTGAATTATTGCATGGGTAAAGACAGAAAAGATCATCTCTTCTTTGATATACAAAGTGACCGAGTTCAGAAGTATTGTTCTGAAATGGAATTTGTTTGGATCTGACCTAACAAGGTTCATGAAAGCAACCACTGCAGGCTGTAAATCATGCTTCATCCTTAGCACTGTGATGGAATGCTCACCTGCAGAAGCTGAGGGGGAGAATTTCGTCAACTCAGAACTTTCCCAGAAGGAGACCCGGATCAAGAGACTGCACAATCCTGAGCTGGAGGCAACAGACAAAAAGAGGTTCATGGAAACTACACCCTAGAATCTTTCAGGGTGTATTAAATAGCTTAGAAAGTTATAGTTTTAGATTGACACCAATTAGGTGTAAGCAAATAAAAAATTGGATTCAATTGGATCTCACTGTCTCATCTCTTGGCTTGAACCAGACAAGTACTGAGTGCAAACAGAGTTAATTATTATTATTTTTAACAAGCCATGTTTAGCACAATTGTAATTTAATATAATGTGTCAATCTGGTTTTTTATTTTTTATTTTTATTTATTTATTTATTTATTTATTTATTTATTTATTTATTTATTTATTAGTAGTAGTATTATTATTATTTATTAGCAACAAATAAAAGAGACCAAGAGCAATTGAATTTGATGGTGTATATTGTTCAGCTTCTATTCTTTTAAACTCTACATGAAATCAGATGAAGAAATTCATAGCTTGACACATATTCAAACTACATATCTTACCTGATTTTCTTTTAAACCATTGATCTATAAATAGTTACCTTCAAAAGGTGGAAACAGAGAAATCCATTACTTGGAAATAGGGTCTTTAAATTAATATGGACATCCTCAAGTTGTTTTCTGTATAAATAATCCTCACTTTCAACCTATGCACACATGTAACTGTTTTCTAAGATGTGCAGCTTCTTAAAAAGCAACAGGTAGCAGATAAATAATCATTGACATCATTTCTGCCAACCAAAAAGAGAGCACGAAGACTGGAGTGAAATTTGAAGGTAAGAATAACCATTTTACCATATGATTTAACCATTTTGTTCCTTGTCACCTCAGCAAAGATATCACCTCAAACTAATCTATTGTCTTCTGAGCCTGTGCACTCTTTTCCGTATGTGTACATATAGACAGACAGAGAGCAAGAGACAGAGAAGTGAAAACAGATGGTGTTATAATTTCCTTTCATCTTTCTGTTTATAGTTTGTATTCACACTCCAGAGATTGTTGACGTCAGGATGCTACATCTGGGCTGGTTTTATTTTTTACCCAGGACTAATGCATTCCATAAACTGCTGGAATGTATCATGCAACTTGAGATGGTCTTATGGTGATAAGCGAGATAAGGATGGATGAATGTATTAAAAATGGAAAGGGATAAAGATGGCCACCATTCATGTTCCTACTATTAAATCAATAGATGTCATCGTGATCATTTATGGCAACATGTATGTGAGAGACTCACTTATTGAGAGGCTATTCTAGGCATCTGGGTTGCATCCCAATTACAGCTTGCTCTATTCCTGGCATGAAATGATCTTTCAGAAGTCTGTGGAAATGTTTTCATGTTAACGTGTATCATGTTTCATTTGAGATTAGCAAGAGAGAGAGGAAAAGCATCAAGTTAAAGCTAGAAAATAGAAATGGGGAGGAAGAGAAGCAGAGGGGAGATCCTAACAGAAAACTAGGGAATTAGTTCATGCTTGAAATTAGTTGTGCTCTTGCCTTTCATCAAATGAATGCTTTCAGATAAAGATGTTTGGGGATTCAATGTTCTTCTGAAAATAGAATTTGAAGGAAATAAAGATATCATTTGACTGGTCTGTAGCTATGATATTTCCCAACCAACCATTAATTAAATCTGACCGTTACATAAAACCTCCAGAACAGCCAAAGTCAGGTACCACCAGAATACATTGGGCTAAGAGATTTAGCTTGCCTTCTTGTGAAAAAACTGCAAACAACAGACAACCTAGTATGCAGTTCAGATGCTAAGTCTTGTCCCTTTGTCTGTGCTTTTGAAATGCTGACTGCTTAAAACAATGTAGGGAAGGAGGAAGGAAGGAAGGAAGGAAGGAAGGAAGGAAGGAAGGAAGGAAGGAA
The DNA here is from genome assembly GCA_032468095.1 of Pareas carinatus. NCBI lineage: Eukaryota > Metazoa > Chordata > Lepidosauria > Squamata > Pareidae > Pareas > Pareas carinatus. The sequence continues at coordinate 47,912 of JANHFO010004612.1, read as the reverse complement.
GGAAGGAAGGAAGGAAGGAAGGAAGGAAGGACACTGTTGTATAGAATTTTATTAGCATATATATGTATGGTTTTATTATGTACTCAACAGCTACACAGACCTTCTCAAAGAGATTCAGTTCCCATTTTGTCTTTCAAAAGACATTGGTGAACCTATTATTGATGTAACTGGGTTTATTCATCTTGCTCCTTGTTATTGTCCTATTTATCTCTATTGTCTCTTTTCTCTCACCTTTTCCAGCAAGATAGACTTCTTAAGGAACTGAGTCTTTACATAATTTATTCAAAAATAATAATTTGATCATGATTATTTGTGTTACCAGTGAGAACTCTGGATCAATTTCTTTTATTATGTTTTCTCAGCCATCCATGATAATTTCAGGAGTTGTCTCAAACACCAAAGTTTCTTTTTTTAATGAAATTTTATTGAAGGTTTTTGCAAAAAGCATGAAAATTAATACAAACTATTGAAAAGTAAAAGCAGAAAAGAAATAAAAGAGGAAAAAAGAGAAACCACAGAAAGAGTTGTTTTATTTAGTATCCTAGTATGACTTGTAGATTGCTTATTTAGAATTCTATGACAATTCTATGCCTATCACAGAAATTTACCTTACGACATGATGAATGTATTCTATGATTATGATCATAATTTATCACTTGCAGCTTATATGTACATTGAGAGCATATGCACTGGAGACAAATTCCTTGTGTGTGTCCAATCACACTTGGCTAATTATTCTATTCTATTCTATTCTATTCTGAAATAGAAATAAACTTCTGATGCCCTTTGCAGCAAATATAAGTACAATTACAAAGTTATTTCTTTATGATTGCAAAAGAAAGTGTTGCAGTTCCCTGTCTCTCCCCCTTTTGGCGGGCTCGCCGAAGCCCGGGTAAATGTAACCAAGTTATGACAGCTACCTCCCTATTGGCTAAGGCGCGCT
>JANHFO010004604.1:4312-14319 GCA_032468095.1 Pareas carinatus | reverse complement strand
CCATCTTGGGCCTACCGCTTCGTTCAAGGGCTCAGCCACCTTCAGCATTGCCATCTCCGACATCGTTTCATCAGCAACGTTACCCTGCTCTGTCTTGCTAAGGCCATCCTCCAAAGGAGACATCTACAACACCAGCAAAAACGCCTGCCAAAAGCCGGCCGAAAAAACTGGCTTCTCCGTGCCTCCGCGCCATCTTCCTGCGTGGTGTGGGGGATTAGCTCATTGAACCCCCCCCCATGGCCCAGCAACCTGACTGCAACCAGAGCAAGCTGGAACCTCTGTTCTTTTCTTGTTCCAGCCAACGACGAAGCGCCAGGCAGCCTCGGAGACCTGCCCATTCCTTCAAACGCGCTGCCGCTGCATTCCTGCAAGCGTCAGGAATGCGGCTCGCCGCTCACCGCTCGCCTCTCGCCCGGTGAGTATTCCGGCTTCCTCGGGCTTCCTCGGGGGCCCCGTTCACCTCCGAAGGGCAGAAAGCCTTCCTTCTGTTGAGGGGGTATTCCCTAACAATCCCCCATGATCAAAACTGGGGATTCCCATCGGTCCCGACACCTGGAAACGCCGTTTTTTGCTCCCCCCCGTACGAGCACTATACGGGCTCCTCCTCCTTCGCCGCCATCATGGAGAAGTCAACTTGTGTGGCCTTCTTGGTGCTGCTGTTTCGGTGCAACCCATTTTGCCACGAACATCTCACCGTTTGGACAACCCTTGTTACTGAGATCTTACAAGCAGCCTTTTGCATTAGATTGTATCTGTAGCTTCAAATGGGAAACAGTTTGGTATCCATATGTGTCTTGAATACTAGTGGCTGGCTATTAAGAGAGGCGGTGCCATTGTCCTGAAGGAACATCATGACTGCAGCCATCATTCTGTCCCCTTGAATTCCCCAATCCTGTCTCAAGGTATCCAAATTGAGAGACAGCATTATATCATGTGGTAGCGAATGCCATAACTCAGTCGTGTGAGAAAGAATTTCATTTTGTCCATTCAGAATTCTCCATCATTTAGATTCCAGATTCTTTTATTATCAGAGAAGGAGGGGGGAAACTTCCCATCTAATTAATCGGCATCATTCCCTGGGCTACCATCTTCATCTGACTAGTGATCCTGAGATAAAACCAAAGAAAACACAATTCCACCTAATATCACTGTTTCATAGGTACAGGTAGATACAGTTTTGCAGGTCATTCCATACTACGGAAGCGCCATACTCCATATTCCCTGAAAACCCAAAAGACTGAATTTCATACTTTGAAAACTTTCATTCACAAACATCCAGCCATAACACAACCATCACTTTGCAACCCTTTTTTCTCCCCCGCCCTATGGAATGGCATTCATCTGATTCTTAGCACATTTCTTCTACTTTGCTCCCCGGATTTTCTGATTTTCCTCCTGCCAAGAACTAGAAATAGCAAAAGCAATAACATTTATACACCATATACTTTATAGCACCCTCTGGGTGGTTTACAATGTAGAATTATTATTTGTGTGTTGCTCCCAACAAACTGGTCCTCATTTTACCAACGTTGGAAGAATGGAAGGCTGAGTCAGTCTTGAACCCATCTGTCAGACCTGCCCCAATCTGATCCCTTAGGAAAGCAAAACTCTCAACTCCATTTAGTTAAAGTGAAAAAAGCTTTTACTAAAAGATGCTGGTTCCAGTAAAGTCAACCAGAATCTGAAGTTCCCGCGCAGCAACACAAAACCAAATCCCCAGTTCTCCATCCCTCCCCGCCATGATCAGTCTCTTCTTAGCCAATCAGACACCACCAAGATGTTTTGGGAAACACTGAGGTGTTTGGACTGGTGAAATTCCACTCTCAGGACAAATGGCCTTGAAGATGCCTGGCATGAGCCAGTTGTAAACTGCTCTGCTCTTCCTCAACTGTCATTTCCCCCCCCTCCCAAATTTCCACCATAGAAGCATGGAGGTTTATTACCCACTAGCTATTGGTACCCGTGCTCTGCAACGGATTTGGTATAATTTGCTAATTATACCAAACCCGTAGCAGAGCACGGGTTGTTGTACTCACCTGCATTGCTACCATGCCCTATAGAGGAGGAGAGGCCTTGGAAAGGACAGGCCTCCGAAAGCACTTTGCAGGCCTTGCTCAGCCTCCCCTGCCCCCACCCCTGGCGTTTTTGCAGAGCAGGAGAGGGATAGGTTTGTGGGGGGAGGAAAGCCAGACACTGTAAGTCTTTTCAGAATCTTTATTCAACCAGTAAAAAAGAGCAAAGAGGGCTCATTAGGCCTTCCACCACCATCCCACCTCTAGCGTTTTTTGCAGAGAAGAAGAGTGATAGGTTGGGAGGGGGAGAAGGAAAGCCGGACACCGTAAGTCTTTTCAGAATCTTTATTCAAACAGTCAAAAACAGCAAAGAGGACTCAATAGGTTTATCAGCTCTTTTGAGGCCTTGTCTGACCCTGCCCTCCCTGTTTGTTGTACTCACCTGCATTGCTACCATAGGTACTGGTTCAATCATGGCTTCCAAGCAGTTTTCCGGCATGGAGAAGCAGTTTTTTACAGTCACCTACCCTGCTGCTCCTCACCCCTCTATTAGTACTGTTCAATGAAAAATTCAAAACCAAACAGGGAAGCCCTCCAATCAGGAGAAAGGAAACAAACCTTATTTTGTCCAATCACAACCTCTGGAATTTAAAATTTGAAATAACTCACATAAAAATTAATATTTTGAAAAATCCTTTCTTAGTGAGCACCTAGATGCCAAGATGAACAGATCTACCAAATTTCAGTTTTATAGCTTTAATAGTTTGGGAGATCTGGTGATGTTTGTCTCTGTATTGTGTTTTTACGATGTCTTCGGGAGAAGGGCGGGGTATAAATAAAAATTTGTTATTAATTTATTATTATAGCGGTATTATGTCTAGAATGTATAAAGGTGTCTTACATTTATGCTGGAAATTTGAACAATATAAAGGGTCATTTTCTCATGTTTGTGAATGTGTTAAAATGTTACATTGAATGTCTTAATTAGAGGAAAGATATCTTACATTTATGGCTGACTGGAAACTCCTTATCGACTTTTTGCAAGAAACAGAAAACACTGCATTTCTGTCTTGGGATTTTGATGATTGGAAAAGTAATTGAAAAAAGTAAGCTTTTTTTTTTAAACCAGAGACTAAAAGATGGTATTTAATCATAATTGAATTTGCTGCAAAGAACATTAGAAACCTCTTTCTATTTATTTTAATTTACTTTACTTTACTTTTATTACACTTTTATACCACCCTTCTCCCCGAAGGGACCCTGGGCAGTGTACAGCCATTTAAAAACAGTACAGACATTCAAAACAACATATAAAAATAATTAAAAAATATAATCACAGTGGCTGAAATTTTAAAAAGCCATAATGTAAAATTTTTTTGTAGCCATATATAAAATTTTAAAAATGTAAAATTTATATCAATTTATAACTGAAAGGAAGGTGTGATTAGGCCAGACCGACCTGGGTAAAGAGATGCGTTTTTATGGTATGGTGGAAGGCACAGAGATTTGAGATAAGGCGAATCTTTGGGCGGAGATTGTTCCAGAGGTACCCTCCACAGAGAAGGCTCTTCTCCTGGGGGTTGCCAGATGACATTGTCTGGCTGACAGCACCCTGAGGAGGCCCTCTCTGTGGGAGTGAACAGGTCGGTAGAAACCTGGTAGAAAGTCCCCCTGGAGACAGGTGTCACATGATCTGCCAAGGACAGCCATGCATCCAGGAGGACACCCAAGTTGCGCACCCTTTCTCTGGGAGTCATTGTCTCGCCCCCAATAGCCAACGATGGAATGAGCTGGGTATATTGCGACGCTGGCAGCCACAGCCACTCAGTCTTGGAGGGATTGAGCTTGAGTCTGTTGCACCCATCCAGATCCGCATGGCCTCCAGGCACTGGAACATCACTTCCACGGCATCGTTGGGGTGGCCTGGGGTGGAGAGATACAGCTGAGTATCATCAGCATACTGATGGTACTCCACCCCCAAAGCCACAGATGATCTCACCAAGCGGCTTCATGTAAATGTTGAACTGGAGAGGTGATAGGACTGACCCCTGTGGCACCCCACAAGTGATACACCATGGTGTTTACCTCTGCCCTCCTGTCAACACTGTCTGTGTCCGGTCAGAGAGGTAGGAGGAGAACCACCAAAAATGGTGCCTCCCACTCCCAACCCCCCCAACCGGTGCAGCATGATACCATGGTCGAGGGTATCAAAAGCCGCTGAAAGGTCTAATAGGACCAGGATAGAGGAACAACCCCTATCATGGGCCCTCCAGAGATCATCTACCAACGTGACAAATGCCGTCACTGTGCTGTACCCAGGCCTGAAGCCGGACTGGAGCGGATCTAGATAGACAGTTTCATCCAGATACCGGGGGAACCGTCGAGCAACCACGCTCTCTACAACCTTCGTCACAAAAAGAAAGTTGGAGACAGGATGATAATTATTTAAAACAGCTGGGTCCAGTAAAGGCTTCTTGAGAAGGGGCTGCACTCCTTCAAGATGGCCGGAATGACACCCTCCACCAAAGAAGCATTCACAATGCCCTGGAGCCAGCCTTGTGTCACCTGAGAGGCCAGCACCAACCAGGAGGGGCACAGGTCCAGTAAACATGTGATTGCCTTAAATTGTCCCAGGATTCTGTCGATGTCCTCGGGAGCCACAGCATCAAACTCATCTCAGAAAATATTCTCAAGACCCGCATCCGTCAATCCGTCTGGACTAACCCAGTCAGAGTCCAAACCGTCCCGGATCTGTGCGATCTTCTCCCAGAAATAACCTCTAAACTCGTACGCTGAACCCTGCGAGGGGTCATCCCATCCCTCCAGATGAAGGAAAGAGCGGGCCAACCCAAACAGAGCGCCAGAGTAGTTATCCATGGACACGATCAGAGCGGAGAAATAATTCTTCTTAGCCACTCTGATCATACCCAGGTAGGCCTTTATAAAGGTTCCAAGAGAAGATCGATCAGAAGCGGAGCGGCTGGACTTCCAACTGCTCTCTAGGCGTCTTTTCCAGCGTTTCATCTCCCTCAGCTCCTTGGAGAACATGGGAGCTGGGGTGAGTCATGCTGGGTCAGAGACCGCAAAGGCACGACCCAATCAAGGGCAACGCCCACCACCCTATTCCAGGCGGCCGGGAGCTCCTTGGCCGAGCCATGGGTACAGGCTTCTAGGAATGGCTCAAACTCTGTCTGGACCTGCTCAGGGTCCATCAGGCACCTGGGGCGGAACCATTTGGTCTGTTCTGCCTCCCTGTGGCAGGGTGTAGCATTAGGGAAGTCCAACAGAAGGAGAAAATGGTCCAACCATGACAGGGGCTCCACAACTATCATCCTTAAATTTTGACCATCTAACCACTGTCCAGACGTAAAAACTAGATCCAGCATGTGTCCCTCCGAGTGCGTGGGTCCCAGAATTACTTGGGTCAGGTCCATGGCCATCATGTGGCCATAAACTCCCAAGCCACTTCAGATACCTCACCTGCAGATGGTAAGTTGAAATCTCCCATAACTATAATTTTGGGAGTCTCAACTGTCACCTCGGCGATAACATCGAGTAGCTCGAGCAGGGCTGCTGTCACGTGGCAGGGACCCAGGTACGTAGTCAGCACACCCCTCTGCCTCCCAGGGCCCCACTTCACCAGGCCACCTGAAGAACAATGGCTTCCCTCGATAAGAACTCCTCCTTAATTAAGATTGCCACACACCCTCCCCTCCCCTGGGCCTGCGGTTGATGAAAAGCTCAAAAATCTGGTGGGCAGATCTCAATGAGGGAAACATCCCCCTCCTGACCCAACCAGGTCTCTGTGATTCCCACCAGGTCCACTCCCCTCTCCTGAACCAACTTGTGAATGAGGGGGTCTTTATTAACCCCCTGTAGATCCTGAGCCTGAACGCCTGTATCACCTAGATCACAGGAAGAGCCATGGGGGTCGGCGCGTGCCACCGCTTTCGTATGTTGGGGACATGCGCCCTTTACCAGATTTGGCCCCCTGCTCCCGCCATTTCTGCCACACACAACAGAGATGTTGCATCTCTCATTCCCAGGTCTTCTCCTGGTGCCAGAAGCTGCACCGCGGAGCTCCACTCGCTCCTGCCATCAGCTCCATCCACACCGTGCTGCCTTCACCGGTTGACTCTGCTTGCCATCCACACGCCGCTTGCCTAGCCACTCATCACCTTGTCTCCTTTCACCCGGATTGAACCATCTCGCCTCAGCTCCTCATCCGGCTCCCGGCCAGGGTCCTTGCCCAGCCCTCCGGAGGCCCCACAGAGTTCCATGAAGCCTCCCTGGCTCCTCGGAAGCTGAAACGCGCCGGGAGAACCATAATGGCAGTTGCCGCTCTCTCCACACTCCTCTGATGAGCCACCACAGCTGAAGGTAGTCCTCAAATGGCCCGATGCCTCACCCGAGGTCCCTCAATGTGAATGGGGGGCGCTCCCCTGTCCAATGCTGGGCTCTCCCAAATTTGAGTGAGCCCAGCACCTCCAGAATTTTAAAAGAGGCCCCATGTCTCAGCCAGCAGTCTCACCCCTCCTCCCACGCAGCCTTGATTTTAATTAAAATCATTGACTTTAAATACCTTTAACGATATCAATTTGGGACCTAGCCAAGCACAACATCAGTTAATAATTGATAGTACTTATGAGTTTGACAAGTCTTGTCTTTTTCCATTGGTGTGAAGGATGTTCTTTTCTTGTTTTTTCATTCCCTTAACATCTTTTAGATGAAGAAATCAAGTGAACTCAACCATTTGTACAAGTAGTATTTTTCTTCACAGCAAGGAGTAAAGGAGGCAGAGAGGGAGAGGAAGAGGGGGAGAGAGACAGGGAGAGTAGGAGACAGAAGGAGGGGGAGAGGAAGAGGGAGGGAGGAGAGGGAGGGGACAGAGAAAGAGAAGGAAAGGGAGAGAGAGAAAAGGAAAGAATGAGGGAGGGAGGGATGGAGGGAGGGGAAAGAGAGAGAGAGGAAGAGGGAGAGATATTATGAAATTTTCCAGCAGTTCAAAAAAGATAATGGAACCGAAGTCTTGTCAATTCTGTGACCCCATATTCTTAAGAAATTCAACTTTCTAACCTTTAGTCAATCATAATTGAAAAATCAAAATGATCAGGGCAGAGGGGCTTCTTTGCTGCTGTCACTCCTTTTTGGAACATCTTGCCCTCATGTGGAAAGTCCCCAATCTCCTGTCCTTTGATAAAGGAGTCAAAACCCTGTGGGGGACACAGGACCCCACCTCCCACTGCCTGGGTTAACATCTTCTAATTTCCATCTTGGAACTCTCAATTTTTTGTACTTTATAAATTACTTTGTACTTTATATCTATCTATCCATCCATCCATCCATCCATCCATCTATCCATCCATTAATTCATCCATCCAGTATCCTCAATTCTTTTGTCTACATGAAAATTCATGCAGATGTTTATTAACAGCTACCAGGATGGCATTTCCTTAGGTTTATCATTGATTTGGAACTTGGATTTATGACCTTTAATATTATTCATATTGTCTTGCAACATTCATATGTTATAACATCTGAGAGTACTTGCATGACAGATCAATCCATAACACTACATTACATTATGTTTTATTCAGTGGTTTATCTAATATTAGTAAGCCAGATGATGTTGCATTTTTATCTGAAAACAGGAAAGTGACCAAAATCCAGGTATAATGTAACCAAGAGATAAATTTCTGAATCTTTTCAATGTAAACTACCTTTTACATTGGTTTCCTCATAACTCCTGACCAAATTCATGGATATAACTCCAACTATTTGTGGATATTTGAACCCAATCAGAAATTAAAAAACCAAGCTCAGCATTTTCCACTGCATGTAAAATAACCAACAAAGGTATTTATTTTTATCAGCAAACAATGCTTTAGCTAGTATTCCTTTCTATGACATGAATTATTCACAAAATCTATGTGATGCCGTATCTGCTGTTCATTGAATTTTCCAGAGGAGTTTTCCTTACAATTTTAACATCTATTTTAGAGCCAAGAAAGACAATTTGTCTAGCATCTATCTGTCATCTATATAAATCTGTCCAACTATGTCGTCTATCTTAATCCCAATGAGCTATATCACTTTTGATATTTTTTTTAAAATCTATTTTTAAATAACTGTTTTATATGTATCTTATGGATTTAGGCTTTGATGACAAAATATAGTCATATAATTTTGATGTGTTTAGATTATTCATTATCATTTTGTAAGTTTAAATGATGTACTTACTGTTTTTGTAAAACTCTAAATACATTTGTCTTCCTTTTCTTCTTTGCGTTTAGACTTTGGGGTTCTCATTTGTTGTAGTTCAGTATAGGATTGCAACTTTGATTACTTAAGAAATATATACTTTAAAAACATTTAAAAATCATTACACTGATTCACAGACACATGACACTTATGCACAGTATATGCAACTATGAGTAATATATACACACCAACTATACACTGCTTTTAATTGAGTGTATAAATTTCAGAGATAGGTTGAAAGTAAAGGTTTGAATCTCTTGTTTGGAAGAGATGTTAAATAATAGTAATTACAGCAAGCAAACTCAAGTCTATGTAACCAGATTAGCATTTTCTTCTGAGGATGATATTCAAGACTGTAATCTTTTTAGCTTCTAAATTAGCATATTCTTCTGGGAGAAATAAAACAGAATGATCAGAAGTTAAAAAAAACTGGAAAATATTTACAGGGAATGATTTTATCTTTCTCATTAGGAACATTGAGGCTTTCTTTTCTCTGATAAATGTTACATCCAGCATTAATTATCTTGAGTAAGTCCATTGAAATAGATAGCCTAGTCATGAAGCTAGTCATGAGAGATTTGTACCACTGATTGTTGTGGGCTTATTTTAATTATCATTAAATTGAGGGATAAAATACATAGATCAGAGTTGGCGAACTTACATTCCTTCAAATATTGTTGGCTTATAACTCACAGAAGCCCTGGTGGGTTGACGAATGATGAGGCCTCCTGGGAATTATAGTTAAACAACACTTGCAAGTCTACAGGGGTCCTATGTGTTATGTAATTAATTTCCAGCATGTTAATGCTCTAAACTCTTCATAATTTCTACAAATCTGTGTACAGTATTTTATATAATTTGCTTATGTGATCAGCTACTTAAGTAACCTGACTTCCCTGCTTCCCAAGAAATGGGTCACAAAGACCATTAGGTTGTCCTGGAGCAATAAAGTAAAAAAATAATAATACTATTTTAGGATACATACTATAACTTACAACACTTCAAGTCTGTCCTACTCATATGTAGGAGACAAGATGATAAAAACATTATAATAACACAGGAAAAGGAGATCTTGCTGGAGCACATATCTGCATGGATCAATGCATTCAACCAAAGTATTCTTAATATCTTTTGAGATGCTCATTACAACCTATTTCTATAGGTTGGATAAAATAAGAAAGTGTTTATACAGAGTATTATAGTTTTCCTTCCAGGTCATTTGCAGGGGACAACTGCTTTAGATTCAGTGACTTCATGCCAATTTTTTTGTAGGGGTAGAAACCTGCACAATTCTTAATGATGCCAATTCCTCATTACAGAGATTTCTGTTATAACAATTTTTTTCTGGGATAACAATTTTTACTATCCCAGAAAAACATAAGTAATTTCTCAAGAGGCAGAGTGGTCTGACTTGAGAAATACAAATGAGCCTAGGCCGTTCCACAGGTTGCCACTGAACCTCTTCTTCAATTTTGCACCACTAGAACTTGTTCAATCCAAATTTCTAAGTTGGACTCTTCCTATTCCAAATGTCTCTAAAGAGACTTCATGAGATTGGAGTCTAGAGTATGAATAAGCATACTCAGCTATTGGCTCAGACTATCCTTTTTTCCCTCTTTGATCTTTCCTTATTGACTATGGGGGATGAGTCCTTCGGGAGATGGGCGGTATACAATAATAATAATAATAATAATAATAATAATAATAATAATAATAATAATAATAATAATAATA
>JANHFO010004603.1:49509-60121 GCA_032468095.1 Pareas carinatus | reverse complement strand
TCTATTGCTACTTCCTAGCTCTGAGGCTTTTCCGTTACGCACCATCCTTGTAATCAAGGAAACTGCTTGTGCCTAATATTGGTTCTCAAGCCAAAGGTGCTAACATTTACCAATGTAAATTCATATTCTTTCTTAATCTCTCTTCATGTTTTTCTGTCATATTTTTAACGATAGATTTAGTTTTCTCTTTATTAATTTTTAATCCTGACACATCTCCATATTCTTCTATTTTTTGTATCAATTTTGGTATCATAACTATTGTTTCTTCCACAATAAATACCAGATCATCTTCAAATCCCTGTAATTTATATATCTCATTTTTAACTTTCAATCCTTTAATCTGTACATCATTTGTCACATTTCTATTCAAAATTTCTATTGTCAAGATAAATAGTAATGGAGACATTGGGCAGCCTTGTCTCGTGACTTTTTTAATTTCAAATTTCTCCATTAATTCTCCATTAACTATTATCTTGACTGTTTATCATATATAATCTTAATCATTTTTATAAACTTCTGTCCCAAATTCATTATCTCCAACTGTTGAAACAGAAACTGCCAAGAAAAGTTGTCAAACTTCTTTTGTGCATCCAGGAAGACCAAAGCTAGTTGGCTCCCTGGGTATATTTCATAGTATTCCAAAACATCCAATATCATCCTTAAGTTGTTCTTTATCTGCCTCTTAGGTAGGAATCTATTTTGATTTTCATGTATAAAGTCTTTCAAGACTATCTTTAGTCTCTCTATTCCATTTAATAAGGAAATTGGGCAATAGTTTTTAATCTGCGTCAGTTCTGTTTCGTCTTTTGGAATTAAAGCAATATTAGCTTCCAACCAAGTTTTTGGTATTTTATAATCCATCAGTAAGTTCTTGTAAAGTTCCTTTAATGGTTCAGTCCATACCTCTTGCAATGTTTGATAAACGTCTGCTGGTATACGATCTGGTCCTGGCATTTTTGCCTTTTTTGTCTCTTTATCGCTTCTGTAAGTTCTATCATTTTTATTTTTTCATTTAACATTATTCAATGTTCTTCAGAGATTTGTGTTATCTGACTTTTCTCCAAATACTGTTTTATTTTTTCTGGATCAGTCTTTTCTACATCATATAGTGTAGAATACATTATATATTATTACATAATAGTCTCTTACTATTTTTTCCAACATCTTTGCATACTCCACTTCTCCTGATTCATTACTCAATCTATATATCTTTCTTTTTTCTCTTTGTTTTTTAAGTCTATATGATAGCCATCGACCTAGTTTATTCGCATTTTTAAAAAAGTTTTGCTTAGCACTTATTATTTGTTGTGCCACTTTTTCTGACTCCAACAAGTTTCATTCATGTTTATTTATCTCCATTTGCCTTTTTAATTTTTTCTTATGTGAATCTTTTTGCAGTTTTAATTCCAGAGTCTTAATCTCTTCCCTTAGAGTCTTATACTTTTGTTGTCTTTGTCTATCCTTTTTTGCCATCTACGTAGTAGCTAGTCCTCTAAAAACTGCTTTAGCTGTATCCCATGTATTTTGCAAGGATGTATCTTCCTTTTAATTTTCTTTAAAATAACATTCCATCTTGTTTTTTGCAAAGTCTATAAAATTTTTCTCTTGTAAAATAGAGTTGTCAAATCTCCATCTCACCTTCTTTTTCATTCCTTTCCATTTTGCTATCACAGGATTATGGTCAGCCAATGTGTTTACATCAATTTCTACATTTTGTATAATAGTTCTCAGCTCTGTAGTCATCCATATCATATCATATCAATTCTCGACCATGATTGATGTGTGTTTGAGTAAAATATGAATTGCCTTTTAACCACATTAATCTCTGTCCATGCGTCTTTTAAGCCTATTTCCTCTGTCATATTGAAAAAACTTTTGGTAGAGTCCTTCTTCCCTTTTTTCTTTTTTTCTTATTTTTATAATCCTATTTTGTGTCTGTAACTGCATTAAAGTCCCCAATTAGAGAGTTGTTGTTATAGTCCAATTCTATTAATTTATTATGCAAATTTTGGTAAAATTTTCCTTGTTTTGTATTTGGCGCATAGATGACAAGTCAGATGTAAGTGAGTGGGAAATGAATGATCAATGAATCATTTTTGACAAATATTACTATAGATTATCAAGATTATCTTTTTTGTTGTATAAAAAGTTCTATCAAAATTCTTCCATCAGCGTCTTTGTAAATAAGTTTTGCCGTTGATTTGTCTTTAATATATATTGCTTTGCCTTTTTTCTTTTTAATTTAATTTAATTGTCCAAATTTAGGATATTCTAACAATTTATAATGTTGTTCCATTACATATGTTTCTTGTAAACAAGTGATATCCATATTTAATCCTAACAGTTTTATGTTCCTTTTCTTTGGTGAATTTAGTTCATTTATGTTTATTGAAATAATTCCGTTTTCATATGCCATGGTGTTGTTTTCCCTTTTCCTCTGTCTTAAAATTCTTTCCACTTTAGGTTCCTCAAATGGAATTCTTGCATTTGAGGTTTCTCCTTTTTCAGTCAATTGTCTCATCTCTTGATATCCTGCTCCTTCTTGTTCCTTTATTTGTTGCAATTGTTCGACATTTTCTTGCTCCCTCTGGTCCTCATCTGGTTGTGTTGAAGAATCCTGCTCAAAGAAGGATGCATGGCATTGTAGAAAACTTTGTGCTTTCATAATTGAGTTTATATAATATCTGGTCTGGTTCCAATAGAAGAAAACTCCTTCTGGCATAATCCATTTAAAGTGGTTCATAGAACTCTTAAGAATCTTTGCATAAAAACAGCAGTTTATTATAAAACATCTAAAAATGAAGTTCAGAAAAGAAGATAAATATATTGAACAATAACATTAGCCAGAAGCTTGCATTACCTACTGTATATAATACATTTCTGTGTTTGTTAATGTGTTTAAATATTTACCGGCCCACCCAACTACAAATTTCAGTCAGATTGGAATTTTCTACTTATTCTGTTGGCAGTATGGCCCACCCACCACTTTTTAAATCCCAGATTTTCCCAGTTCATCACAAAGACACCCCCAACTATGTTTTAATGCTCTTCTTCAAAAGCCCTCTTTTCTGTCTTAAGCCCTTTGGATACTTGACCTACTATTTTTCATTCCAATCTAGTGACATCTGAAGATCTCCTCATCCCTGCAGGGTTTGATCATTGTCCTGCACAGGTATTGTTATTTCAGCCTGGACAGTTGGGCTGGTATGTTCTCAGATGACCAACAGCTTTGTTGTTGTTCCCCACTGTATGATAGTAGTTTCTTTTCCTTTTTTAAAAAAATCTTTAATTTGCAAGGTAGGCATATTGGCTTAAAGCTACAAAATTTTAAGGAATGTTAATCCTTTCCTTCCATCAACCTGAACCACCACTTCTTGCTACAAGGTTTCTGTTGTTCTAATCAGGGACTAAAGGACCATGAGGTGGGATGGGGTAGAGAAGGAAGCACCTCTGGAGGCATCCATGTGCGCAAACATATGGGATAAGAAAGGAAAAAATGGGGACTAATGAGTGTAGGATATGGTATGCTCTCTTCTTTTAGAGGATAGGAGTCCCTGTGGATTTTATTCCACCAGCCATGGCCAACTATAGCTGGTGGTGCTCATCACCATTTCTAGGCCATTAAGGCACTGGTGTCCGAAGATATTTATGTGGTCATGTGACCAGCATGATATCACAAAACACTATTATCTCCCCACCGAAGGAGTATCTATTTATCTACTCACATTTGCATGCTTTTGAACTGCTGGGTTGCGAGGAACTGGGGCAAGAACTAGAACTCACTTTGTTGTGTGGTGCTCAGGTCTCGAACCTGGACTGCCGGCTTTTCAGCCAACAAGTCCAGCATTTTAACCACTGAACCATCACACCACCCATTGGAGTTTAGGACAATTCCTAAAAGAAAAAGACAAGTAGAGCTGCTCATGGAGGGACCGGTCAGCAAGGTCTGCCTTCCCTCAATGGATGACCAGTGCAAGAAGCAGGACAATTATCAAGCAGTTTCTGAGATACCAATAAAGGAGAGTATTTGTAGCTCAGGATTGAAATGAGGGGTCCTTGGTGCTCTCTGAGCTTGGCTGTTTTCTTGTAGTTGTTTCATTACCCAAATTAAGTAACTGTCAAATTCCTCCTTGGTGTTTGATTAGCTGAAAATGATACCTATCCCTTTAAGGAGGAATTAGCCATTGACTGGTGAGGAATGGGAGAAAACTACTACGTGGGGAATGTATTCATGTTATGGAAACTCTTATCATTATGGCCACTCATGTGCTCGAGTTGCCTTGGTGAAATGCTGGCTACCAAGGAAATCCCAGAGAAATACTGGGAAGGGAGACCAAGAGTGGTTAATTTCAGCAATCTCTCAAAGTGAGTGCCGTTGATCTTGCTAGTAGCTTGAACAAATAAACGAACGGACTTTGATCTGAAACGGACTATGTTTCTTTCATTATTCAAGAATGCAGGAAAATTTGACAATAACATTATCAGTGTTAGTGATGAGGTTACTTAGTTTGGGTAATAAAACATCTACAAGAAAACAATCCAGCTCAGATCGCATCAAGGACTCCTCGGGTTTTGAGATGCCAGATGGAGCATCGACCTGGCCATGTTGCCAAACCACTGTGATTTTGGCAGAAATTTGCTAAGCTGACTTCAGGAACATCTGGGAAAAGCACAAAATTGCCTACAGCTGAACTTATGAATTCACATGCAAAAGATTTGGCTTATGGTTCTGCCAATTTCTGTGAATAGAAAGCTTCCTATAAAAATCAATAAAGAAATTTGCGAATTTAATATAGTGAAGTTAAGAGCTCCTAATTCAATCCTTACTCTGTACAATCCATAGCTGATGCAGCTTCTTATTCTCAGTGTAGGTTGAAAGGGGCTATGACTGTTTATTTTTAAATATTTATAAGGTAATTTCCTGAAATGCTCATGGTGGGCTTGCAGTATAATTCACATTAAATATGGCAGGCCAAAAGTATCCAACAATTTTGTAACACTGCTCAGAAATAGTTGTAAGTTTCTAAAGAAGATTGAAAAATGGGTTAAATCTACAACTTATCTATGATGTCATTGATGTCATCTAGCCTTCTACTACTGCTGGGCGTACATTTGCAATTTAGTGCATTCATTTCAGGGTGGGAAAGTAGTGCCAAGTGCAAGAAACTTAGAGTAATTTGCAATACAGCACACTTTTAATATTCTAGGTCAGGATTGAAGTTGAAGTTAATTTAGACCTACGGTGAAAAATATCAGATTTTTCCCCACAAGCTAAATAAAACACTACATTGCTTGCAGAAATCTCATGCTTCACTGACTTACTTACAGAATTGACTGACCTTTTATTTTGTCAATTACTTAAGGAAAGAATGAAATTTATGCATGAGATAAACCTCAGTATAGAGCGATGGCAGGGTGATGTGTCTGATTGACGTATATTCTTATTTGTCCCAAGGAAACTGAATACAACAGACTAAACATTTAAAGTGCTCTGTGGTTGCGTTGACATATATATTAACCTTTTTAAAAATAAATAAATAAAGTATATTTGTCTATCTTATACCCACAACAAACTTACCCAGTAAGCTTCCATGATGGAGGTGATCCTGAGTGCCCTTGGTCTAGGCCACTATTTAACCGTGACATAAAATTGAACAGTGCAGTCTGACTGAGAAAGAGAAATGACGCTTGCCATTTTAAATAACGACCTCTCTCTGTCTCTCTGTCTCTAT
Source organism: Pareas carinatus (assembly GCA_032468095.1). NCBI lineage: Eukaryota > Metazoa > Chordata > Lepidosauria > Squamata > Pareidae > Pareas > Pareas carinatus. The sequence goes on along the minus strand of JANHFO010004603.1, from coordinate 54,389 downwards.
TTCTGCTTCTGTCCCGTCTCCATCGCTGTCTCTCTGTCTCTGTTTGTCTGTCTCCCTCTCTCTCTCTGTCTCTCTCTCTCTCTATCTGTGTGTGTGTGTGTGTGAGAGAGAGAGAGAGAGAGTGGAAGAGGGAGAGGAAGAGGGGGAAGGAGGGAGGGAATGTGTGTGTGTGAGAGAGAGAGAGAGTGAGAGAGAGAGAGAGAATGAATCATCCATACTATCCAATGATCTTCTTTAAATAGCAGCCTCAATACAGAATTGTATGTGGGAAATTATATGTCAAGGTTGATTCTTGGTCTGTCCTATCCAAATGGTTTTTTTCAGACTTTTAGCCATTTCCCAGAACTCATTTGTTACAGTTTGTAATCTTCTCTGCTGCAATGCTTAATTCCATTAAGGAATGTCACAAAATGGATTCAGCGCTGAGATTATTCTCTTTTTTTGTCTGTTCATTGTTCCATCAGGTATCAGATCTTCCTTCCAAGGAAGTCTCCTACAGATGCCCTGTTTAGATCATGAAAAATTTCATTTAAAGGCACAAAGCTGCAAAATCTCATCTTACAGGTTGCTCTTTTCAGTTGATATAATTCAATTTCTTTTTCTTTGTATTTCAATTATTTTCCTTCTCTTCAGAGAGGGAAATCAAAGCCATCGCCTCAAGCACAATGGCCAAGGTGAGTATGTTCTCATTGGAAGAGGACAAGGCTGGAAGCAAGATTGCATATTTCTCATTATTACTGTTATTGCCGACTGTTTTATTTGGGTTGTTTTTGTACTCCATTCAGGGTCTTATTGCTTGAGTGAGATGGCCATATGTATATATTTTTAAAAAATAATTAAATAAAACAAAGTGCCGGATTCCACCGATCATAGACATTTTCTGTTGCAAGTCTTACATATCATATTTTTAAATCATTATCCTTTGAGTAGATATCCTGCAAAATGGATGGACTCAGTTACAGTGGCAAATGAGTGCAACCTTGGAAGATTTGAAAGACCAGACTGGGGACAGATTATCATGGAGAATATTTATCTATGTGGTTGACAAGAGCCAACAATTACTTGACCTCACATAATCAAATCAAATCGATAACCCCTTCTATTTACAGTAAAGCCTGATTCCAATGAACTTTTCCATGATGATTTGAATTTTGGAGGCTATTCATATATCTCTAGAAGCCCCACTGAAATGGATCGGTCTTTATAAGTATCAGGAGAAGCTGAACCGGAACGGCTTAAAAAACCACCGCCAGCAAATAAAATGTCATCCAGCTACTTGTAAAGTAGCAGCTGAACTGCTGAATCCATCACTATTTTTCCTTAAAACCAAAGCAGGAGAGAAAGGGATGGATGGGGCCTGAGGGCTTATTTCTATCTCCCGGAGAAGTTAGTTCCTATGTGGAATACATTACACATACTTCCTTCAGCACAGACAACAGCACTGAGAACCCCGACACAAAGCCTACATGAACATTTTCAAATTACATTGGCTGTAGATGTGTGCAGGTTTTGAAACAGCTGCATAAACCTACGAAGGGCACAACTGCTTTAAAAGAGAGGTGCTTTCTTATGTAACAAATCTTTTGAAACACCTCTTCTGAATGCCTAGCCTAGCCCTACTTTTTATTCATTCCTAGATCATCTAAGAAGAACTTAAAACTATTCTGTGCTATGGATCTTGGCCTCATGTCTCATGTACACCAGAGACAAATTCCTTGTGGGTCCAGACACCCTTGGCCAATGAATTCTGATTCCAATTCTGATTCCATTCTGAAAAACAGGAAAATATTCAGTCTGGAAAGTATTGTATAAGTTGTGTAGTTCTGCAGCTCTTTTGTTCTGCTACACGATCTCATTATATAACGTAGTCTCGAAGCAGAAGTGGCTTTAGAAACATTTAGATGAGACTGTCTGGTTCTTATTTTGTTCTTGGTGGGGAACGACAGGAGATATTTATTTAGCTTTTTGGATACACTAATCCTGCATTTTTAAAAACCTCCCTCCTTGATGGGGTTCAGCTAGAAGTCTCAGCCAGCACCGTTTCCCATGTAACACATATTTATTTGCATTACCTGTCTACCTTGCTGCAAGCCAATTAAATTTCACTTTATTAGCCAAGCAATTGAGATCTAAGAATGTTTTCTTATAAGCTTTTTTCAAAGAACTGAATGCTCTTTGTACTGGGCTTTCTTTTCAAAAGTCAAATGCATCAGAGACGCACAAAATTATTTCAGCTCCCTGCAGCCCATGTCTTCACGTTGAGCAGTGCTTCCTGCTGCAACCGATCTACTGTATTCCTCTAGTTGACCCAGATTACTATATTCTTATGCCCCACTGAGCTTGTGCTTTCTTAGCAGCTTAGCTTGCAACACTTCCAATGTTTCAGTGATATCAGCTGGAATCTAAAGAGCTGCCTTCTCCACATGACATTGTTTCAATCCAAAATGTAAAGGTGTATGAAACCCACCCACCCCCACAGTGAATAGACCTTCTCACTATCTGTGTAGGTTCCGCATTGCAAGAGACGCGAGCAAGTTAGATTTCTGTCATTGAGTTAAAGATAAAACGCATTAATATCTGGGCACAACACGATAAATGCCTTGGTCCATTGCTGCTAATTAAAAATTCCAGAATATCTCAGTGTGACTGCACTGCTAAGCACTCTCCCTAAGTGGTAAGTTGCAAGCAGTTGGAGTTACTTCTGCAAACGTTTAAGCTGTCAGTAATGCATTTTTCACTATTTTTTTTTAAATAGAGGGACATCTGTGTAATTCTATTTTTGCAGTTGTCCAATAGATGGGTGATTATAATTTTATTTGCCTGTTACTTACATCTTATAAAGATGAAGGGAGCCGATGCACATTTTTAGCATCATATCTTTGTTGCCTAAGTATTCAGCATGGACTTCAGCCAACTCCCCCTCACCCAACCACACATTTTACTGATATGAAATATCTCCTTTGTAGGATGTCATATTGGTGTCCAAAGCAAAACTACTGGGGGAAAGGAAAATCAGATGATGTATTGGTTAAGCCATAGGTCTAGAAACTAGGAGACCGGAGTTCTAATCCTGCTTTAGGCACGAATCCAGCTGGATGACCTTGGGCCATTCACATTCAGCCCTAGGAAGAAGGCAACAGCAGATCTTGACAAGGAAACTCCAGGGGATCATCTAGGCAGTTGACAGGAGTCAACACTGACTTGATGGCACCAGTGTCCATAGCACCCATTTTAGTACCATATCTGTTTGCTGCCACCTCCCTGCCAGTCTGCCATGAACCATGGGAGGAAACTGGAAGGGAGGGTAAGAAAGTGAAAGTGAAACCGAACTGTAAGAAGATTTCTCTGTGAGAACCTACAAAGTCTTCATGGTCATTTTTCTGAGAGAAAAATGGCAACATGTAGAGTGATTGTTTCCAAAACATCTTGTTTAAACTTGATTGGACAATGACAGATAAACAATGGGGCTAAGGGAGAAAAGTTAAGTGGCAAAAATCTGATACGAACTCTCAATTCTGGCTTTATACTAATGCAATTCACTTGACTTCTAGTAAACAAATGGAGCTAAACATCATTTTTTACTTAGAAGTCCAAGTTGGGACAGGTCTGGGTTTTATTTAATGCAATTCAATTAATTTCCTTCTCCACTTTCACACGTCCTTTTAAATCAGTCATATTCTGCTCTTAAATCTATGCTACCAAGAAGCAAGCCACTCCTATGGCATTTTTGAGGTAGTCCTGCTTCATGTGATGTAGTGCTGGACTAAATAGTTGAGCATGATGGGTGAGGCTAAATAATTGCAACCCTCCTGCAAGGAAAATGCAAATGCATTGATTTAATCTCCGCTTTACAAAACACTAGTATTACCCATGAATAGAAACCATCAATGATGCTTATTCGTACAGCACAAGTTGGATTTTTCCTCTGTTCCCTTTCCCTCAGTATGAAAGAAAGACTTGTGCAAGTCACTTAGCACCCAAACTTTGTCCTAATGAATTCTATGTTTCCTATTGTTTGCTGGAAAAGCATAGTTTCAGCAGATGCCTGCACTGTAGCCGTTTCCCCCCATTCTAATTTATGACTCATTAGAAAATGCTGTGATGTTGGGAAAGATGGGATGCCAAAGGAGAAGGGGAGGGCAGAGAATGAGATGGCTGAATGGTGTCACCAATGCAACAAGCATGCGTTTGGGCAGACTGCAAGAGGTTGTGAAGGACAGGGAGGCCTGGCAGGCTATGGTCCACGGGGTTGCAGAGAGTCGGACACGGCTTAGAACCATCACAATGTATGAATTCAAACAATAATAAACATCCAAACAATTATTAATGCATTGGTGGCCGGTGGGCTTCCAGGTGCGCTTCAAGGTGCTTGTTATGACCCTTAAAGCGCTCCATGGCTTAGGACCCGGCTACTTACAGGATCACATTCTGCCAGCAAACACCTCCCACCGACTGGTACGCTCCCACAGAGAGGGCCTCCTCAGGGTGCCGTCAGCCAGACAATGTCGGGTGGCAACCCCCAGGGGGAGAGCCTTCTCTGTGGCAGCTCCCACCCTCTGGAATGACCTCCCTCCAGAGATTCGCACTATCTCAGACCTCCGTGCTTTCCGCCGTGCTATAAAAACCTACCTGTTTACCTAGGCCGGGTTGACCTAATTCACACCTTTCCCTTGCCTAAATATTTTATTAAATTTAATTCTCAATTTTAATCTAGTTTTAAATTGGTTTTATATTCCAGTTTTAAATTAGTCATTGTAATTGTGCTACTTTTAAATTTTCTTTTAATGTGTTGTTTGTTTAATTGTTTCATTGGTTTTATATGGCTGTGCACCACCCTGGGTCCCTTCGGGGAGAAGGGCAGTATAAAAATTTAAATAAAT
>JANHFO010004601.1:17612-31589 GCA_032468095.1 Pareas carinatus | reverse complement strand
GTGGGTGGGTGCAGGGGACGAGGGGGGGGGAGAGATTATTTCCCCCGTTTGGGGCTTCAGCGCAGGGCCAAAAGAGAGGCTCTTTCCGCCCCCCCCGCCTCCCTTTGAGTTGGGGGGTTCCTTTTCTGATTACGGTTTTTATGCTTTTATGAATCTATAAAAATAAAATAAAATGCATCGCCAGTGGAGTAAAGAAAGCAAAATAAAAATAGAAAATTAAGGGAAGGGGAAAGAAAGAAAGAATAAATGAAACTCGAATGAATGAATGACTTAGAAAGAAAGACTTCGAAAAAGAAAGAAGATGGAGGAAAGGAAGAAAGGGGGAGAGAAAGGAAGAGAAAAAAAGACGAAAGAAAGGGAGAGAGAAGGAAGGAAAGAAAGGAAGAAGACGGAGGGGCGTAAAGGAAGGGAGAGAGAAAGAGAAAAAAAGCATTGACTTCCAACTCTTTTGGGCACAGTCCAGGGAGTCCTCGACTTATGACCAACCACAATAGAGCCCTGAAGTTTTGTTGGTAATTTAAACAAATGTCAAGTGAACCCCCATTTTACGGCTTTTCTTGCCACCATTGTTAAGTTAATCACTGCAGTTCAATTAGTAACCCGGTTGTTAAGTGAATCTGGTTTACCCATTGACGTGGCATGTTAGACAGTCGCAAAAGGGGATCACAGGATGCCAGGACACTGCGACGGTCATAAGTATGAGACGGTTGCCAAGCCTCTGGATTTTGATCGTGTCGTTGTGAGGATGCTGCATAGGTCATAATTATGAACAACAGTCCTAAGTCATAATTTTCAGTGCTGTTGTAACTCTGAACGGTCACTAAAAGAACTCTTTTAAGTCGAGGACCGTCTGTACTCTTTGCTGCTGGGCCTGAATCATGCCACAAGTCCCCAAATCTTCAGCTTTCATTTATTGATTTATGGATTTTAATTTTGTCTGTTAGGATGATAAAACATTTGAACCTATCCAGAGGACACTAGAGGAGGAGGAGCTTCCTTGAACCCATGCTTGTTCTCACTGAATATAATGGGCCCAGCTTTAGACTACCATCATTGCACAGTAATAACAGTGTAAACCAAACGTGGTGATTGAAGTCCTCAACTTCACATACTTCGTTTCGCATACTAAATATCAGAAAGGACACAATTAGAGTATCTCAAACTGCCCAGAAGAAAAAACCTCACGCTATGAACATGCTTATATAAATGTGTTAATAAATTCAAATTTATTTTTAATGGACCGACAGCTAATTATGGATATTTACATATTCTTATTAAAGGCAACCGGTTTGCAAGTTCTTTGAATCTGATGTGGTCCTTCTTCCTCGTACAGATTTAAATTGAAACTAGGATAGGATAGAATAGAATTCTTTATTGGCCAAGTGTGATTGGACACACACAAGAACTGTCTCCAGTGCATATGCTCTCAATGTACATATAAGCTACAAGTGATAAATTATGATCATAATCATAAAATACAGAAGTCTTAAGATACATTTATCATGTCATAAAATGCATCGTATCATAGGATACTTTTTGTGATAGGCATAGAACAGTCATAGAATTCTAAATAAGCCATCTACAAGTCATGCTAGGATACTAAATAAAACAACTACTGTAGATTGTAGGATACAAGCAACAAAGTTAATTGTCATGCAAATAAGAGAATAGGTAATAGAAAGAATGAGAAAGATAATAATGATACATTCCTACTTGGTAGTTTGCCAGTGTTGTGGAAGTTAGTTGTTTAGCAGAGTGATGGCATGGGGGGGGGGGAAACTTTCCTTGTGTCTAGTTGTTTTGGTTTGCAATGCCTTGGTCTATAGCAACCTATAGTAGGTTTCTCAACCCTCTTTCTAGAAACTCAAATCTACATATGAGAGTGCAGATAGGCACAACTTACAACCAAAATTGGGATCAGAGTTTCCATCGCTAAGCTAGATGATAGTTTAGTGAGTTGCATTTCAATTTGCAACCTTTTTTGCCACAGTTATTAACTGCATTCTGGTCATTAAGCAAATCTGACTTCTTCCATTCGCTTTGCTTGTTGGAAGTTGATTGTGGTGGTGGTGATGGTAGTGGCGGCAAATGTGTTCACATGACCTTTGCATACTAAAACCATTGTAAATACTTGCCAGTTGCCAAGCACTCAAGTTTTGATCATGTGACCGATGCTATGGTGATTTTAAGTTATTTTTTTTAATATGCTGTTGTAACTTTAAACAGTTGCTAAGTGAATGGCTATAGGTGAAAGACTACAGCTCTCTTTGTTTGAATATTTTTCTATGCTAGCTCTTGGGCATAATTTCTAATCTGAAGCCTTTTTTTTCTTTCAGTGACTGGAATGAATCCCTTGTCCCCATATTTAAATGTTGACCCTAGATATCTTATACAGGTGAGATGTGCATGTTTCCTCCATGTGTATTAATGTGTATTTGCAGGTGAATCAACATTCAAATAGACATTGACCTTGTGATAGCATATATTAATTACTTGATGTAATATCTTTTGAATAAGATAGGTAACTAAAAATAATATGCATAAAAATTAGCAATCAGGTAAGCAGAGTCATTTGTAGTCAGGAACTGTTTAGCCTGTTATTGGAGGACTTCTTAAAAACATCTGGCTGACTTCAGACAAAAACACACATTTCTCCCAAAATGTATTTTGCAAATATGTAAAAAATAAAGTCAAGTAAGAAACAAGTGGATTAACTATCTTGTGAACAACATCTTAAATTTTAAATATGTCACACAAACCTGTGTTAACATAAGTTGTTATGGAGATCTATTTCCCCTCTATTTGGGTTGTCTGCCAAGTGAAAAGTTCGCATGGCTGATTCCATTTTTTGAACTTCGAAAAGATATCAGTTTTTTTCTTTGCTTTATATCATTAAAAAAGAACATATTAGACATTCTCATGATCCATCTTTATTTTTCCAATTTTTCAGAAGAAAAAAGCCCAGTGAAAGTTCTTGTTTTTTTTAATCTGTGGTTTTTTTCCAGGTCTTCCCATCTCTAGAATTGGCTCTAATCTCAGAGCTGGTGATTCTGAATATATTTTGCGCATAAATTCCAGCGGTGGTCAGCTGTCAATGCCAGAACAATGTCTTTGACAGTGTTACACTGCTGGGAGAGAAAGATACTGTGTGTTTTAGCTGTTTGCCATTGTCTCCGTTCTGGAAGCAACTGACAGCAGCCTTAGCAGTATTGTGCTTTTCTGAGAGTGTGTTGCGCAGACAACTTCCTGTTCAGCACTAGTCTGAAAGCATACACAGCTATGGGTGGGCTTTAATTTCTGAAGCAGAGTATTATGCAAAAGCGTTAATGCAGCTTATTACATTAGCCATGTCGATAGTGACTAATACTGGATTAAGAATGTATTACAGAGTCTCACTGGATACTGGATAATGAAGATACCATTTATTTGTACTATAGAAATACAGTCATTCCCTTTTGTAGGGCTATGGTAACTACAGGGGCAATTCGGAAACACATCTCTGGTTATCAATGACAGATATAGAACTTTTCTATATGTCATGTTGTAGTTAGAAAACTACAACATGACATGACTTTTTGACATCATCGCCATTCTGATGGAGGCTCCTATCGTAACATCTTGCAAGGTTTGAAATTCCTCCTGCAAAGAAACCCCCCTCCTGAGAATGAAGCCACCATGGAACAACATAGTAAAGTGCATATTCATTGTTGAAGTGGTGTGCCGCAAGCGCCGGGGTGTGCTGACTTTTGATGTGTTGATTCACGATAATACTCGCCCGAACACTGCTAGATGCACCTAAGAACATTTGGAGCAGTTCCATTGTTGAAGTGTTTTTGGTCATCTCCCCCCCCCGCCGCCCCCCATCGCCCAGATTTGGCACTGAGTGACTCCCCACCTCTTCTGGCTTCCTTCCCAGGAGGGAGATTTCTCTGCAGAAGGAATTTCAAACCTTGCAAGACAGTATGTCAAGGGCCTCAATTTGAATGACAATTATGTCAAAGTAATGTAATGTTGTACTTTTCTAATGTGTATAATAAATGTTCTGTATCTGTGAGTGTCCTTGATAACCAAACGGAGGGTTTTTTTCTGAATTTGCCCTTATATTTGAACATTCAGAAGCAAAAAGGATAGATTCTTTTCCCATCTGTTTTATTTATGAGTTGGATGGACAATTAGCAGTTTCCCATGAACGCTATAATACAAGATGCTTTTTTGTGAAACTAAGGAGTTCATATACAGGTGTTGCTGAAAAGAATTGTTTTGATTTCAGGATACAGATGAATTCATTTTACCTACTGGAGCTAGTAAAACCAGGGGCAGATTTGAACTGGCATTCTTTACCATTGGCGGGTGTTGTATTTCGGGTAAGTCATAGTTTCTGATTGATTTCACAATGCTGGATGGTTTCTACATACATAGACTGCACACTACTATATACACTAGGGGTGTATATAGAGAAATAATTAGCCAGTTCTTCAAAGTTCAGGTAAAGTTGCTGGATTTGGTGAGTGTAAAAAGGGAGAAGTCTCAGTTTGTTAGAGTGAATTACTCCAGTGATTAAAACAAGTACTACAAACCTGGGATTATTATACCTCCAGATTCAGGAGAAGGCAATATATTAACAAGGTGTTCCGTGCTCAGAAAAGTGAAATATTTTCCCTCCAGCTTTAATTGTGTTGATGTTCAGCTCCAGTGTCAAGCCAGCAGTCTTAATTGATGCCATCCTTGACAGTGTTACATTATTCGAAGATGCAAGCACAACCTTGTGATCTGTGATCATCACCATTTCGGGGACAGTAGCCGTTTGAGAGAGGGTTGGGCAAGAAATAAATATACCACTTTTAATAATTAAGTTTTAATTTCTGTCACGAGTCTTCTTGAATGTGATGGAATTGTAACCCCTCATTACACACACAAACCTGTGCTATTGGAGGAAATTTAATTCCCACCTCCAATTTGCTTGCAATATCTCTGTGTGTTCCAACCCACAATTTAAAAATCCCTACCATATATAATGTATACTGTGTAAAACACATTTTTTAAACAAATACTTATATTTAATTCATTTGGCTTTAGCAGTTTTGTAAGAAATTTTAAAAAATTGTTAACAGGAGAAATTCACCAGAAAAGGAAGTTTCATTCCTGTAATTAGGGACTGCCGGTGTCACTCTTCACAAATGAGTATACATTTTAAAATCGTTGAAGATTGCTTGGATAGGTTGCTGGTTTTTTTACTACAGATAAATAAAGCATGCTTTATTATATTTTAGGGGTTCACTGTAAGTTATAGTATTCACTTTTATTCAGCACTGGCTGAGAATAATAATAGTGTTTTGGGTTACTGAAGGCAGCGAAAGGAATATTCGAGAGCAGAACCAAGGAAGATTGAGAAAAGACTTAATGAAGGAAGATAATCTCATTGCATACATGTTGTACACAGACAATAAAGATTTCATTTAATTGAGAAAAGCCTTAATTCAGACCTCCATTACATTGCCAACGGTTTCAATTTCGATAATGTGACTAATAAAAGCATCAGTGTCAAAGCACCGTTGGAGAACAATTCATTGGCTTTAAATATAAGCATGAGATTTATATTTTTTTTATACGTTATTCCGTTCTGATTTATTCTGAATAGGAGCTGCTTTTGGGGCATTAAATGGCTTGAGACTAGGTTTGAAGGAGACACAAAACATGGCTTGGTCCAAACCTAGGAATGTACAGTAAGTACTTGATTTCATTAAAAGCCATTTATTTCCCCCTCCCCTTTTGAGAATTCAGAGGTGTTGCTGTTGTGCGGCCAATGTGGGTATCACATGTTTGCTTAATCTGTGCTTAAGTTTATTGGATCTGTATGTAAAAGAAGCCCGGGTATAAAATATGAGTGATTCCCTAAACAGTTTGTCCCTCTTCTGATAAGAAGTCTTGAGATGAATTTATTATTTGATAGGCATAAAGATCTCATCACTCCCCTTTAAAAACTACACTAATTTTTTTTAAAGGAAGTCAAAGGGATGGCTGACTTAAAAACCTTCATTTTTAAAAATGGATTTTATGATAATTTATTTTTTATTTGTTTATTTATTTAGATTTATGTACCGTCGTTCTCCCAAAGGATGGTATTTGATGGTATTTTGCTGATTAATTAATTATCAATTATTGATTGATAATTCTCTTGCAACCTTACAAGATGATGTCTAACTATCGATCATCCCTTAGTTCTTTAGATGTTTCTTTACCAGCACTTGAAACACTAAAGCACTTTCCAAATATGCTATACAAATCTGCATTTTTGTTGTTGGCATGGTTGCAACTGAAAAAAATTTTTTTAGGTATTTGTATAGGTTCTTCCTGATATTAAGATGTTGAGCTTTCCACAAAACTGAGGCCTGAGGTAGATTTTTGTGGAAAGCCCAGTCAGAAAGATGCCACATAATTATATTATTGTTCTTAATTTATTTTGGAATGGCAGTTGCGTTCAAATAGGCAATCGATGGCACATTTTTGCATTTTCTGCTCAGGTGAGTGGAAAAAATGTGTGGCTAATAGTGCTTCTAGAGGTTATTTTAGACTGGAAAAAAAAATCAAACGAGAACGAAATAATTTGATCCAGCAGATGGCGCCAAACTTCAATGAACTTTTGTGGACTTCTAGGAGGAGAGAAAAGGTTGTTTATTAGTGTTGCTTCGTTCTGCAAGAATGGCTGGGTGGTGAGAAAAGTTGTGGAGAATTATAGATTTTGGGCGAACGAAAACCTTCTGAGCACCTCCTGTTGGAGAAGACAGGAGAAATCAGCTGACCCATAGAGCAGAAGTCCCCAACTCCCAGTCCATGAACCGGCACCGGTCCATGGCATGCCACCAACTGGACCACGCAGGCAAGCGTGCAGGGAGCTTGAGAAACCACACACCTTTCCATTTGATTATCCATGACAGACCCTCACAGATACAGAACTTTTATTATGCACATTAGAAAACTACATCATAACATGACTTTTTGAAATAATCACATTCTGAGAATGAAGCCAGAAGCGGCTTCCAATTCTGGGCTGTGAAGGGTGGGGGAATGGTCAAAAACATCCCGACGTTGGAACTGCTGCAAAAGTTCTTGAGTGCATCTAGCGGTGTGCGGGCAAGCATTGTGAACCAACCCTACACTGGAAGTCCGCATGCCCCAGCACCTGCGTCACATCGCTTTGACGGTGACAATGCGCTTCCCGATGCTGTTCCAGGGTGGCTTCATTCCCAGGAGGGAGATTTCTTTGTAGAAGGAATTTCAAACCTTGTAAGATGTTATGACAAGGGCCTCAATTGGAATGGCAATTATGTCAAAAAGTCATGTCGGTTTTCTATTGTACATAATGAAAAGTTCTGTATCTGCGAGTGTCTTGTCATTGATAACCAAATGTAGGGTTTGTTCTTAATTACCCTCATATTGTAGATGGGGACTCGTGAGTTTAATCTGCTTGGGGCTCTTTAACACAAGGCAGAATATTTTTCTGCGAGTGGAAGGCTTGCTTCCTCTCTTGAAGAAGACTTTTTCCCTCTTCTTTGGGCCTCCTCTCCAGTGGTAGTCAGCTGTCTCGGTCACTCCCATGTCTTTGATAGTGTTACACCACTGGAAGATAAGAGGGCTGCCTCAGGGGTTGCCTGTCTCTGTTTTGGAGACGGTTGTCGAAGCCTGTGCAGTGCCGTGTGCTTCCTTGCAAATGTGCTGAGCAAAACAAACCTGGTCAGTGCGGATTTGGGAACCATACACAAGTGTTTCTCCAGTTTGGGGTGTGTGCCTTTGATTTATTAAGAGGAGGCGCCAATGTCTATTAAGATACTTTGAGTTTGTAATGTTTTCTAGAACTTAGAACATGCATCAAATCCTTGTTTATTTTAAATTGCATATCTACAGTATCGATAGATTGCCCTGCAATTTTAAAAATCTTATGGCCGATTCACAGTCAAAATGCAGTCCTGAAACCAGAAGTCGGCAACCCATAAAATAAAGGTCTGGAAAATGAATTTCATAGCGAAAGTCGGTCTAAGCCAAACTACATCTATCCAGTTCCCTCAGGCAGCAGAGGCTTAAACCGTCCTCCAACTTTGGGAGATTTCTCCAGGGGTTTCCTGAAACAAACAATCCACTCTGTGAGCAAAGTTAACTTTGGGCTCACCCACCTTCAGATTACCAGCTATGCCTAAACAGCCTCAATTTTCCTGCCTGCTGGCCCCAACTGGGATACATCCATGGCCCTGACCGGCTCCCCGCAGAGCAACCCCAGTGCAGATATTTAAAATCCCCCCCAAAGGAGGCACTTGGGATGGCCATGGCTTTGCCTGAAGACGCCATGTGACTTTTCCACTTTTCTGTTCTATAAAGCAGCCTGGGAACAAAGTCGTCTTCAGGCCCAAGTCATGTTGGCAACCTAGGAAGGTGGTCTCTTTTGGGGAAGCACTGCAAAGTACTTGTCTTATATTTTGCTTGCTCTCCAGCTGACTTGAGTACTCTGTTTCCCCAAAAATAAGACCCAACGCCCTAGCCTGACTTTTCAGGATGCTCGTAACAGAAGCCCTACCCCCCTGTTGAGATCGTGAGCCAGACAGGCGCATTTTAGCACCACATTTCCCCAAAAATAAGACCTTACTGGAAAACAAGCCCTAGTGCGTCTTTTGGAGCAAAAATTAATATAAAACTCCCTCTTATTTTCAAGGAAACTTAACTTCCCTTCCCAGGAGACGTTGTTATGGATTGCCTTATTAGCAGACAGATGATTCAGCCTCTCAAGAAGGCATGCTAAAAACATTTAACCAGCATGCTTATGGAGAAAAGTTTTAATAACATGTTGAGGCCTAATTTGCTTTTCTCCATAGTTGAAAAATTAGAAGCTAAAGAGATCCTTAAGTGAGGATCCGCTAGGAATCTGCCTTGGTTTTTCCTGTACACGGTCATTTGTATTGTCAGAAATTAGCAGTGATCTTCGAAGATCTCACAGATCTGTTCGTTTGCTCCTTGATTTAAACTGTCTTGTTGAAATAATTGCTGCTTGTATTGATTGCGCTGCAGTAAAATGCAAAATATGCAAGTGATTTTCACATTCTTTTGACTGCAGACTAATTGGACAGTACAGAAGTGAATTTACACAAAAGTTCCAGATTCACTTGACAATGCGAAATGCTCTAAAGTTGGCTAAACATGCTGGCAGTAGATCACTTTTACTTGCATTACTAATCCAGGTATTACATAGTGAAATTACATGGAAACATTTGTGTAATATGCAGTTCCTTTTTTGTGGGAAGGGTTGGCTCTTTTAATTATCATTGCCTAATGTCAAACAAGTTATATAAGATAGGGTGTTGGCAGACAATGATAAATGGACTGACCTTATTATTCGAGCATTATGCTAAAACATCCCTCTTGTTACTTTCTTGAAGGATTTTAAATATGGTAACAAGGCAAGGAGCATTATGGGCAAATACTCTTGGATCTCTGGGTAAGTATGTCTGTTTCAAAAACTAAATCTACCAAACTTCCTACTTTTCCCAAAAAAAAATCTAGTACATTAAAAGGGAAGGAAACTTTGGGATACAGGAGCTCTTACCAACTGAATGGCATAAAAGTAGTCCTTGGCTTACGTCCACAATGGGGACAAGAATTTCCATCAGTAAGCAAGGCAGTATTAAACGAGTCGCCGCCCATTTTACAACCATTTTTTTTGCCATGATGATTAAGTGAATCATGCAGTCATTAAATGAATTCAGCTTCCCCCATTAACTTTGCTTGTCGGATGTCAGCTGGGAAGGTTGTAACGGGTGATCATGTGACCCCAGGATGCTGCACCTGTTGTAAATCCATACCAGTTACCAAGCATCCAAATTTTGATTACATGCTGCATCGGTCGTGCATCACTTTTATTTTTACAGTGATGTTGCAACTTTGAACAGGCACTAAACAAATGATAAACAAGTTAATATCATTTTATAATGCCTTGAGAAGACCACACTTGGAAGACTGCATCCAGGTTTGGTCGCCACGATGTAAAAAAGATGTTGAGACTCTATAAAGAGTGCAGAGAAGAGCAACAAAGATGATTAGGGAACTGAAGGCTAAAACATACAAACAACGGTTGCTGGAATTGGTTATGTAGAGTTTAATGAAAACAGGGACTGGGGTGATAGGATAACAGTCTTCCAGTCTCAAAGGGATTTCCCCAAAGAAGAGGGAGTCAGGCTATTCTTCAAAGCATCGGAAGGCAGGACAAGAAGCAACGGATGGAAACTCATCAAGGAGAGAAGCAACCTAGAACTAAGGAGAAATTTCCTGACAGGGAGAACAACTAATCAGTGGGACAGCTTGCCTCCAGATGTTGTGGTGCTCCAACATTGAAAGTTTTTACGAAGAGACAATACAGCTACTTGTCTGAAATAGGATAGGGTTTCTTGCCTGTGCAGAGGGTTGGACTAGAAGACCTCCAAGGTCCTTCCAACTCTGTTATTTTGTTAAGTGACTATAAGTCCAGGACGATCAATAGAATACTTTCAATCCAAATTCCTGGATTGAAGCTGCTGATGACTGTGCTGTTCCTTGCCTATTTAGAGGTCCACTTTACCCTGTACCTTGTCTATGGAGCAGTACTAGATTGCCACCCTGGAAAACAAGCCATAAGACATAGGACATAGACTCAAAGATGACTGAGTTCAAAATTCCAATCAGGGAGGTGATACATTAATAGATGCTTCACAGCTGTGTTTTTCTTCTCTTGTGTAATATTTCTCTGTGTTCCTGATCTTTTACCCTGACCTACTTCTGAGCAAATATTATAGATTCCATGAAGTCACAGATTACTGGAGAGAGGCGAAGATGGGGGGAAAAAAATTTTTTTTTCCAGCTAACCTGCAGCTACACATCCCCAGATCAGTCCTCATTAACTTGATAACGTATTTTTGTTTTGTTTTGAGATGTGAAAGCTAGGAAGAGACAGCTTTTGGGGTTTCTGTCATTAGATCTGGGTTGGCGTACGTGTGGATTGGCGTATGGTATCTTGGAGTTTAACATGAGTTTGCAGTAGAAGGGGTTCACTTGAAGGTAGCAGTAGCACCCAGACTTACATACCGCTTCATCGTGCTTTACAGCCCCGCCACGCGGTTTACAGAGTCAGCCTGTTGCCCCCAACAATCTGGGTCCTGGTTTTTACCAACCTCAAAAGGATGGAAGGCTGAGTCAACCTTGAGCCAGTCGGGATCAAACTGCAGACAGTTGGCAGAATTAGCCTGCAATACTACACTCTAATCACTGTGCCACCAGGAAGGGAGGGAGGGAGGAAGGAAGAAAGGAGCACTTTGACTTATATACCAACCACAGAAGGATGAAAGGCTGAGTGAACCTTGAGCCTGTCAGGATCGAACTGGCAATGAGCAGAATTAGCCTGCAATTCTGCATTCCAACCACTGTGACACCAGGGCAGCACCCACTGATGGGGTCTGTCCTGGATCTGGTGTAGTGGGATGAGGGATCTCCATTGTAGCATGGTATTCACCACTAGCCAGAACCAAGCAGTGTAATTGAATTGTCTACTGCTATTAAAAACAAGGAAAGCTAAACAACAACTGCATACGAGTGATCGATAGGGATTTCGAGTCCTAACTGGGGCACACCCAAGATCATTTGGCACGCTTCGAAGGGTGGAAATGTTAAAAAGACACCTTTTGAATCTAATCCCAGTTTCCAGAAAGAAAACAAAGAAAGAAATCCTGCATGGCCCTTCATTGCATAAGAGAGATGTGTCTGCCCTTCCCTTTTGTGATTCTGAAATCCTGTGCTTGCTCCCTTCCAAATCCAGTGCAGGCGTTTTCAGAGAACACTTAAAACAATTGAATTATCCATTATTGTAGTATTATTGTGGTTGTTGCTGGTTTTGGTAATGATACTAAGCGCATAGGAATAGGAAGATTGATCAAATTCAGGTGCTCCTCGACTTGCGACCATAGTTGGGCCCAAAATTTCCATCGCTAAGCGAGGCAGTTGTCAAGTGGGCTTTGTCCCATTTTACGACTTTCCTTGCCACAGTTGTTAAGTGAATCACTGCAGTTGTTAAGTGAGTAGCACGGTTGGAAAGTAGATCTGGCTTTCCCCCTTGACTTTGCCCGTCAGGTGGTGGCAAAAGGGGATCCCGGGACACTGCGAGCATCATAAATACGAGCTGTCAAGTATCAGAATTTTGGGTTACATGACCATGGCAATGCGGTAACTGTCGCGATTGTGGGGAGAAAAAACAGTCCTGTCATCTTTTTCTGTGCCATTGTAACTTCAAAACAGTCGCTAAATGAACCGTCGAGGGCTACCTGCACAAAGGCAGCAATCATCCCTGCAGCTCAAACTGAGGGCTTCCCATCAGTTGAGCTGCAACCCTGAGGAGTGGGTCTTTCCGTTGGGCAGTCGCCCCTGACCAGCCTGCATCCATGAGATGGGTAGAAAATGCCCCCTTTTCCAAACCAGCATGGAGAAGGAGAAAGGGAAGGAAGGAAGGAAGGAGAGAGAGAGACAGACAGACACAATGTTGCTGTTGGTTCTCTTGACGATGCTTCTTTATGAGGCCAGGGACCTGGTTTTTTTCTCAATACAGAAGGAAATAAACTACTCCCTTTTTGCCTTTTGGCCCCAGACTAGGTACTTTAGCAGACTGTCGCTAGACGACACCTCTCGTCAATGAAAGCTAATAAGCTAGGAATGGCCACCTGAGACTCCCTTTCTTTCATTGCCAGCTTGTAAAACTTCTTTGCTATCTATAAAAAAAAGTGTGTCGCCTAGCGATGGCCTCCTAAAGCCCCTAGTCTGGGGCTAAAAGGCAAAGGGAGTAGTTCCCTCCCTTCTCTAGTCAGAAAAAAGCCAGTCGCCTTTCTCAAAAAAAAAGCGCCTGTTAGATCCCCTGGCACAAGCCAACACAGAGAAGGAGAACTAGTGGCTCAGTGGCTCAGATATCGGCCTCACATGTCCTCCAGCCCAGGTTCGAATCCCACCCAGGGTCCGCCTCGGTGATGAAAGCTCAGAAGCTAGAAAAGGCCATCCGAGACTCCCTTTCTTTCTTTGCTGGCTTGTAAAACATCTTTACTCTTGATGATGCCGTGGGTGCCTCCTGCTGCTTTGACGGGCATGCTGATTTCCTTCCAGCGCTGCTGTACAGTGCGTTTGGCGTCGTCATTGAAAAAACCCGAGGGGCCGAAGATGACCTCAACACGGTTGCTGCTGGGACCATGACGGGGATGTTGTATAAAAGCACAGGTACGGTAGCCAAAGGTGCCTGAGAAACGGCAGGTTTTGAAAAGTAAGAGCTAGATAAGAAACACAGGCGGCCCTCCACATTTTGGGTTGAGCCCCAAAATTGATATCGCTAAGCGGGATGTTAAGTGAATTTTGCCCCGTTGTTAAGTGAATCTCCACAGTGGTTGAATTAGTCACACAGCCAATAAATGAATCTGGATTCCACGTTGACTTTGCTGGTCAGAAGGTTGCAAAAAATGATCTCGGACACGGCAACTGTCATAACATGTTTCCCCGAAAATAAAAATGGGTCTTGCATTAATGTTTTGCTCCAGAAGACGCCTTGGGGCTTATTTTCCGGTTAGGTTTTATTTTTAGGGAAATAAAGTGCTCAATGTGTCCATCTGGCTGACAGTCTGAACTGGGGCTTATTTTGGGGGGAGGGTTTATAATAAGAGCATCCTGAAAAATCAGGCTAGGGCTTATTTTGGGGGAAATGGGGTAGATAGATGCTAAAGATGATTGAGAGAGAGAGAGAAGGTAGACAAACAGACAGATACTGGCTTTCCCCCCCAAATGACTGGATCTTATATTCATTTTTGCTCCAAAAGACGCATTAGGGCTTATTTTCCGGTTGGGTCTTATTTGGGGGAAATGCGGTGCGGTACTCAATGCGTCCGTCTGGCTGACAATCTGAACTGGGGCTTATTTTGGGGGGGTGGGGCTTCTACT
>JANHFO010004597.1:0-12070 GCA_032468095.1 Pareas carinatus | reverse complement strand
A
Source organism: Pareas carinatus (assembly GCA_032468095.1). Lineage (NCBI taxonomy): Eukaryota > Metazoa > Chordata > Lepidosauria > Squamata > Pareidae > Pareas > Pareas carinatus. The sequence goes on along the minus strand of JANHFO010004597.1, from coordinate 12,069 downwards.
AAAGAGTTATTAGAGGTGTGCAACATATATACCATAGGCCGAAACAGACTAGCCATCAAGTATAATCGTAAATATAACATTTAACAACATAGTTATATCATGCCACTATAAAAGGAACTGTAACCGCCTTCTATCATTTTTTTGAAGATCTTGTTATTTGTCATATAAAGTTTATCAACCATGAAGCTTAGATATTTTGCTCCCAGGACTCAGGTTGTCTTGAAGACTTAAGAAGATGCTCTGGACTAAATCGATTGCAGTCAAATTGTTGATTCCAGCAGGACCCAAAGATTCACCTATTAGATTGAATAAGGATTCATGAGAGAATGGGTTTTAGACCACTGAATTCTGATTATACAACTTTTATGCTAAGCATAAAAAACAAGAATAAGCATGAGCAAAATTCTTATTAACATAAATAATTCTCCATACTAGCTCCTCACCACTGCATCATATTCACATTTCCATATTTTCGGATGTCAGCCTAAAAGAAGCAGGAAGCAATAGGAAAATAAGCTTGAACACATGCTGTTTTTATAATCTCTTTTCCTATGTGTGCATCAATTTCATGGATCTTTTCAAAGGACAATCCCTCCTTAAACACCGTGTGCAATGTGTACGCAGGTTCTTGCCCCTGATATATTCCCTTGTTTGATTCCCTGTTCTCTTAGATATTAATCCTAGTCTGGAATTGTAGACATAGGTATAAACCTGATTTTTCAATAGGTCTCCTGAGACAATATCTATAACCTTTAGTCTCCATCTTTATCATATAGCTTGCTTTTCTTAAAATGATTATAGACTATTATTTGACTCATCAGCATTCAGTAAATGTCAAATCTTTAGTCTATCCTTTATGCTACTATTATAAGCAGAGATTAATAAATAATCCATGGTTTACTGTGATACAGCATAATCCTTGTTAGAGCATGCTAATTCATTGATCCAGTCACCAATTAAATATTTCCTTGAAATAATAGTTAAGATAAAGATTTTATCTTTCATTCTGAATATAGTCCTTGAATACATGACATGACAGACAGAGGGCATTTATGAAATCCACAAACTTTAGCTTGGATTTTCACCCAGTATTAACCAAATCATGTTTCTTATTCAGTCCAGGGTGGGGGGAGTCAAAACAGTCATAGCAAACATTAACAACAATCTTGCTCTACCCCATTGTAACTGAAGTACACTTCTACATAGTTTTCACAATTTTCTCAGATTTGAACAAACCAAAATTAAGTTTGTTTGCTGGTTTGTTTGTTTATTTGGGGGTTGGTTGTTGGCAAGGAAAGAGTCAAAATAGTTATTTCATTACCTGCAGTGATGGGCCGTTGGTTACTTAGATTAGTAGACACAGTATTAAATGATAGGCCAGGCATTACTCTAGAGATTTTGATTTATTACAATGGAATCGAGCAACCACAGAAATACTTTGAGAAAAAGTGGTTCAGCAGCTTCGCACGCTGTTCTGCTTCAATGAAGTTAAATGAATAAGTGAACTGAGAGCCCTAACAGTAGCTTTGGAGCTCAACAGCGGGAAAAGATAAGAAAGAATGGAGTCTCCGGAAAATCAGAATCAAAATCAGAATTTATTTTGTGTCAGGACACACAAAGAATTTGTCTCCCATGTACATGCTCTCTAGCTACATACATACAATAAACAAACTGTGATTACAATCATAAGATGCATTCCTTATCATAAAATACATTCATCTTGTCATGTACATATAAGTGACAATTCTTGAGAGACAGTGTGCTGAGCTGAGCAATGAAAATATAATTTTTGAAGAGCTGCTGTTAGCATGGGGTGTGTTCTGAGAACTACTAATTGTACAATGTGGAGACAGAATGACTGCTTCATTCTGCAGAAGAGAGACTGTTGGAAAAGTTATAGGTTAAACTAATTTTTAGAAAGTGATCAAGCCAAGCAGGAAACAGAGTTTTAAGACAGTAATTTAAAGGAAGATTTCTAGAGTAAGAGCAGATCTCTAGCAAACTTTTTTTCCTCTTACTCAGCTAAATCAAAAAGATATACTTGGAAAATCCATGCACTTGCGAAGGGAAGAGGAGAAATAAAGAAAACCTTTCTTTTTATTGATGGGACCAAATAGATAGAAAATGAATGGACACAATTCTGCAACTGTAACTTGCAACTCTTGTGGTATGTTTGTGTTATTATCTGGACACAACCTGACATGCATTTGCAAAAAGTACAAACTTGTTGTGGTGCTTGAATAATAAAACAGAAGCAGAGGTTTTGAACAGCAGATGGATAAACACAGACTCATAAAATAAGATGAAGATTGGATCAAGCAACAGGAGCTGATCAAAGAACCAACTCTGTATAAAAGAGAATCAACCTAAAGAGCTACCCCAGTGAATGAGAACAAAAGTCAGAAGGAAGAGAGGCCCAGAAGACTTGGAAACCTCTTTAAATCCTTTCAAGCTCTGTGCCTTCAGCGAAATAGAAATAGAAATTTCTGAGCAGAAGGGAGCACAAAGAGGATGCTGTGGTGCACTTCAAGAAAATGATGGTAGCTAATGACTCATTGCTATAAGGAACTGAAATACATGTGTGCCAGCTGGATCCATTTGTTTGTGAATACAGTAGTGTTGTTGCACAGAAGAACAGATCAGGGAAATATTTGAACATTGTTCAAATCTGCTAAAAAGTAGATTTGGACAATCTTCAAGTATTTGACAACATGACAATATATGATCCACATAGATAAAGTTGGAAGGATATTAGAAAGTATTTTTCTTACTTATCTATGTGGGCCATATGATATTGTCAAGAATAGCTAAAGCTGCTATTGACTTTTAAGATCTAAAAATGATACTTGTAAACCTGGGGGATCAAATTATGCTCTCATCCATCGTTTATATGGTGTTCTGTGTTATGGAAGAGGACTAAAATAGCAAAAAACTGTGTTGCAAATGAAGGACTTGCTGCACAAATCATGGGCACAGGAGGGATTTGGTTTCTGAGACTATAATCTGAACAATCTGGATGACAGATTACTGGCAAACAATGAGATGTACCTTACAAAGACTGGCAAAAAAATGTGTTCACTAAAATACTGAGGTTCATCAGGAAGACTTCACCCTAAATCCTCTGAGGGTTGGAAGTGGAAATCAATTCCAAAGTAGGCAAATAAAGATTTGTGTGTATGTGTCATGCCAGCTATCACACCTTAATGAAGAACCTGAAAAAAATACTAGTTTGTGAAGTTCACAGTCTTCAAGCAGTACAGTTCAGGGGGAGGGAAAGATTGATAAAGGAAAGCAAATATAGTTAATAGGTAAAATGCAGAATGGGAAAGGTAATTTCCATGACTGGAAGATATGCGGTGCAAATGATACTGCCATCACTCAAAAGGAATAGAAATAATAGAAATGAAGGATTAATTGCATCCTGTGTTAAAAGTATACTTGCTCAGAGATCTTGGTGAAAAAATGGCATCTAGATGAAAATGAATGGAAGAAAAGCACTACTGACATGAGCATAGTATTTCCTATCCACTACCCAACTAAAGGGGAAATGTGGATGACAACTTTCAAAAACAAAGTGTAAATCTTTTAAGGAAGCATGAAATAGTAAGAAAGGAGGACTTTAAGTCCCACAGCATCTGTTGAAAAACAAATTCTACCAAACATGGTCCTTCCAAGAAATTCCTCATTTGACTTGCTGAAAACTTTGTCCTTCAGGGAACAAAGGCATAAGAAGCAACTATCCTTGAAATGTAACTAACTAATAGAGAATACTTACTGTAATTGATAAAGTGGAAGTATCAGAAGACTGAGGGAAAATGACCTAGTAGAAATTCTTGATTTTAAGAGAAAATAAAACAGAGTATCTTGAACCTCAGGAAAATAGTTTTTAATAAGCTCAGATCAACAAATAATAGAATTCTGTGGCAGGTTAAATTAATTGCGAAAGATGCTCAGAATGGAGGAAATTTTCTAAAAAGGGGAAATAAAAGTATAATAAAAAGATAGACATGAGGAGTTCAATTTAAAAGGTGCTCCCTAGTTTACAGTATTGTATGAACCTGGTAGCATTACCAGAGGAAAGTAATATTTTGTTTATCCATTGAGAAAAAGAGAGTTACTGAAATAGGTTCCTTCAGAGATGACTTTCTTAATTCAGAAGTCATCCATTTTGGACAGCTACTGTACATCTAGTTAGAATTCAGCATTTTGTTATCATAATTTTGTAGATCTCTCTCCCTCTTTGTCTCCTCTCCTCCTCTCCCTCTTCCTATCTTCTCTCTCCCTCTCCCTCTCCTGTGTACCTTATAACTTAGGAAAATACTACCCTTGACAGTACACTGAACTGAAATTTAAATTAGAAGACTTAGACCTCTATGCCTAGCACATAGTTTTGTTTTGAATCACATCATAACCAGCCTGCCCCATTCAGTAGGGTTTTTCTACTCTTTCTGAAGCACTTCAGAATATTTGAAAAACTTCTGCATGAAGTAAGGGGAGGAATATTTGAAAAACTTCTGCATGAAGTAAGGGGAGGAAAATCTGATTTTACCATCAAATTGCTTGCTCCAAAGTCTGGACTGAACCCAGAGGAAATATATTATTTATGAAATTATGTTTCTCATTGACTTAGAGCATTTTCAAGATCTAGAGCAAATACTAAACATAATAGTTTCTGGTTCAAAATTATTATGTTCCTAATGAATTTCCATATTACTTAGATGCAGTTTGTTCTACTGTAATCTGCACCAACTCAACTTGAATAAAAAATACCCGTTTCCTCGAGTGGATACTAAATACTACAGGAACATTGTCAACTTTTTCAGACCTTGGCAAAGGATAAGGAAAAAGTTGTTTTAAATGCTGTACTTTGCTTTCAGCTTATATGACTAGTAGGTCCAAACCTTCCAATGAAATTCCAAATAGTGGTGCAGAATTTCAAGCAGCTTCATGTTAAGCTCTGCAGGTCTTTAAAAATCCATGTGAGCATAATTTCTGTAGACATAATGACTTAGCTGGCTTTTCGGGAATATTCAGTTTCTTTTCTACAGTAATTTGAAGACTCACAATCTAATTCTATATTTGTGAATTTGGTAAGATATTTTTTGCCACAAATGTTTTGATATGTGACATGATGAAATGCTTTGTGACCTTGTGATTGCACTTCATAACATGATGACATGATGAATATACTCTATGATGATGACATGGTGAAATGCTTTGTGACATAATGAAATGCTTTGTGACATAATGATTATACTTCGTAGCATGATGACATGATGAATGTACTCTTTGATTATGACATGATGAAATGCTTTGTGACATAATGAAATGCTTTGTGACATAATTTGTACTTCATAGCATGATGATATGATGAATATACTTGATGATTACGACATGATGAAATGCTTTGTGACATAATGATTATACTTCGTAGCATGATGACATGATGAATGTACTCTATGATTATGACATGATGAAATGCTTTGTGACATAATGATAGTATTTCATAGCATGACGTCATGATGAATATACTATGATTATGACATGATGAAATACTTTGTGACATGATGAAATGCTTTGTGACATAATTTGTACTTCATAGCATGATGATATGATGAATATACTTGATGATTACAACATGATGAAATGCTTTGTGACATGATGAAATGCTTTCTGACATAATGATTGTACTTCATAGCATGATGACATGATGAATATACTCGATGATTATGACATGATGAAATGCTTTGTGACATAATGAAATGCTTTGTGACATAATGAAATGCTTTGTGACATAATGATTCTACTTCATAGTATGATGATATGATGAATATACTCTATGATGATGACATGATTTATTTTATTTTATTTTATTTATTTTGATTTATATATCGCCCTCCTCCCGAAGGACTCAAAGTGGTGTACAGCCATTTAAAACTACACAATACCATATTTAAAACAATTTAAAATTAAATTAAACCTATTTTGGTTGCAAATTCTTAAAAACTCTAAAATTCAAAACCCCAGGTGACCCCTTAAAACCCACAGTTATTCCCCCCCGAAGGAACCGACCCAACTAAAAACCCTGGAGGTCAGGTCAGCCCAGCCTGGATAAAAAGATGGATCTTAAGGGCACGGCAGAAGGCCTATCTTCACTAATGTGAATCTCTGGAGGGAAGTTGTTCCATAGGGTTGGCCCTGCCACAGAGAAGGCTCTACCCCTGGGGGCCGCCAGCCAGCATCGTCTGGCTGACAGCACCCGGACGAGACCCATCCTGTGGAAGCACATCGGTCTGTAGGAGGTAATAGTCGGCAGCAGGCGCTCCTGCAGACACCTGGGCCCTATGCCATGGAGCGCTTTGAAGAATGAAATGCTTTGTGACATAATGAAATGCTTTGTGACATAATTATTGTACTTAATAGCATGACGACATGATGAATATACTCTACGATGATGACATGATGAAATGCTTTGTGACATAATGAAATGCTTTGTGACATAATGATTGTACTTCATAGCATGATGACATGATGAATATACTCTATGATTATGACATGATGAATATACTCTATGTTTAAGACATGATTATTGTACTTCATAATATAATGACTTGATGAATACATTTTATGATTATGAATGCACCTAATACGTACATGACATGATTATTGTACTTTATGATAATGAATGTACATTTGGATTGCAATCATTGTCTGTCAATTATAGCCCTATGATTGTAACCACAGTATGTCAATTGTAGCCTGTATGTAAGTATTTAGCATGTAGACTGGAGACAAATTCCTTGTGCGTCCAGATATACTTGGTCAATAAATTCTATTCTGATTCTGATCCTGACATTTGCATCAATTGGAATAATCTCTCATTCTGAAAATCTGAAATTTCAAATTGGGAATACACTGCAAATAAGAATTAGCCACAAATGGTTTTTTTTTATTCAGAAGCTGAAGATACTAAAATTATTCCATGATAATTTTGCTGTATTTTCAGCAAGCACTGGATGTCCTGGATGTGATCCAGTGCAATATGGTGGTTAAGATATTAGACTGGGGAGATCTTGATTCAAGTTCACCCGCAGGCAAGAAAGTTTACTGAATGACTTTTGGCCCATTCCTGCGTCTCAGATCCACCTACACGAATAGGGATGTTGTTGTGGGGAAAACCTAGTGGAGGAAATACTGCATGCTATTGAGCTGATATAAATATGTTGTAAAGTGTTTTAATTCATATTTGCATAATACATTTTCTAGATCCTTAATCTTCACTAATGTTACTTGTTCTTAGAGAAGATAGAAAGGAGATGGAAATGATGGCATCTCTTCAAGAATCTGCATGTTTTCAACAATTCTCAACAAGGGGTTATGAACATAACCTACTACACCAGTAGTTCTCAATGTTTTCTTCACCATGGACACCATTTAAATACCTTTTGTGGCCATGAACCATCAAAACTTTACTCAAGATTTAAAGCACTAGAACTGCCGCAAAGATTTATTTCAATTTTCTCATGAAGAACCTTCAAATGTAGAGAGAAGGGAAAATAAGTTTTACATCAAACCTGCTGACTAAATGGGGCTATCAAGGGATCAGTTTTAGGACAACAGAGAAAGGAGAAAAAATTTGTTTTAAGAAACATGATCTTTTTGAAGTAACCCCAGAAATCTGGAATGATGTTGAGCAAGCAAAGTTACTTCTTTTCAGGCTTTCAGTAAACTGAATAAGAAAAAAGGTAAGCTTTTTGTTTTCTAGAACCTAGATTAAAGATTAATGCAACGTATATTACAGAATGCTAAATCTGAAAATTTCATACAGATTGATTAGAATGATGATTAGAAGTCCTTGTTGTTCCACATAAAAATCTGTTTCTGAAAATCCCAAAATTTTAATTCAGCAGCATAAACTCAGTTGCAGAAGGAATTCGGAAACCTTGGTGATCTAATGGTAGCCTAGGATTCAGCATTCAGTTATGGGTTTTTTTTTGTTTTTTTTCATGTTTTTCCTGTATTTCAAGAAAAAGTACAGGAATTTGATTCTAATTCCTAATTCTCACATGCAGGAAAGGATGGCCTTAATTCTTTGTTCCTTGATGTAACCTTGGTCCAGAAAATGAAAGGCAGGGTATGGTGAGGGTAGAACTGACACTTGTATAACAGAAAAAGAAAATGCTGTTGCTGAAGCAATTTGTATATACTAATCATAACATTTCAGTCTGGTGTGAGTTAGCCTGTAACCAAGCAATAATTCTTAGCTCTCATCTCCAGGATATTCACATCCTAAATAATTGTCTTAGACTCTCAGGAAAAGAGGGAGAAAGTCTTAATAGTATTTACAAAATGTGAATCATGGGAAGCAGGCCATCATTGTCTGACTATATTTGTCTTCAATTTTAGAACAAAGAGTTTTTGAAATTCCAAGTGTTATAACTTTAATATTTATTACTTTTGATTACAGGTTGAAAGTGAAACCAAATGCTATAATTGGAACCATGCTTAGCTAGTTGTGAATAGCAATAGGAAGTTAAAAATCTGTTGCCTGGATCCTTGGAAATAGCTAATCTATGAAAGAAAAGGCATGTGTTTTTTCACAGATTGGAATCTTTCATTTTCATGAAATCATAGAATTGTAGTGGTGACCACAAAGATCATCTAGTTTGATTTTATGTAATGTGCAGGAAAACCAATTAAACCATTCTTGAGATGTGACTAACTTAAAAATTCATAGCCTCTAGAGATAAAATGTTCCATGATTGCACAGATCTTGCCATGGAAAAAAATTTATCTTTAAAGAAACCATAGCTCCAACATACCTATAAATTCATCATTTCTGTCCTGATTTCTATGGGAATGAAAAATAGTTTCTAAGCATTTTCTCTATGACACACTTTTATGTATCTAGACACTGATATGTTTCTTCTCACTTTTATTTTCTTGAAGTTCCTTCAAATTGCCCTAAAAGGGCAGGTTCTCAAAGTCCTGTATCCTCTTAATTGTCTACTCTTGAACCATCTCTAAACTACCAATATCTTCTGGAAATTGTCTACCTTATAGTCCACATATGGTCTTACTAGAATCGAGTAAAGAAGAATAATGACTCAGATATCTTTGATACTGTGCTCATTTCATGTAACTCAGAATAACATTAGTCATTTTAGTAATTATTGAGTGATGTTCAGTTCATTGTCAGTAACCAATTCGAATCCATATTCATTCAAGTAACTGATCACGTAGTTTTTCATTAGACAATGAAAAAGTAATCATTGCTGTGGTCATTTGAGGACAAGTTCTTGATGGACAGACAGACAGATCACATTTATACCTCATTGCAGATAGACCCTCAGTGGCTCCTATTACTTGTATGGATCAGTTTTTGGAATATAGCATGGACATACTTCAGCATGTATGTTACTAAAATGAATCTGAATCCTCACCAGTGGAAAGCTGTCACCGTGTCCCTATTTCTTTAAGGAAGAGTGGATCCAGTAAAAAAAAGATTCCCAAGGGGTCTCTGAGGAGAAAACACGATTGTATTCCTACTTCTTTCAGAAAAGTATTTTATTTTCTCTTATATGCCTCTCCTTTACCAGAACTGAAGGGGGGAAATCTCTTAAAGCAGAAGATAACTGGTATGAATAATTCATACTATCTAATTTCACACCATTTCAACTTCTTTGCTGCCTTGTAATTAACACGTGCAGATTATTTAAGGAAGAGAGAAAATTGCTTTTAAATACAGGTAGAAGGATACCATTGGCTAGCCCTCTGGAACAATGCATAATAATTACACCTTTCTCCAGGAATTGACTGGCATGATTAAGCCTCCTGCAGTCACCTTCACCTTTTGTTTGGAAGAACAGGTAATAGCAATTCTGAAAGAGAACATGAAAGGTCTTAGTTTCACAGTGGGTGTGTATGTGTGTGGGGTTTTTTTAAAGAAAAGGTGTGCATTTTTTTCTGCTCTAGCAACCTGCTGTAATAGCAGCAACAAAACACATTTCCATCAATGCTTTTCTTTTCTTCCTCTTTGCCCTAATAAATCTCCACTGTTTTGAAAACCAGAGATTGAATTTGACATGAATTTAACATTAGATATTTGCTCCATTCCATTAACAATAAAGGGAATTATTTTGGGATCAAAGTTGGCATAAGTTAGTTCAAGAATAATTTCACATACGTGGGAAAACAATGTTCAAGTTAGCTCCAGCATTACTTTCATTTTTTTCAACCATTCACTGTGGAGCCCAGAGACTGGTTAGATGATGCTTATCATTGCCAGGGCATTTAATGCACCTAAAATGATGCTCGCAGCTGCTCACGGGAAATTAAGAATGGCAATTCTCATGAGGAAGCCAAAGATTGTGAAATTTCATGCGAATATTATGAGATTTCAGTATTCTCTCAGAAATTTTTACAATGAGATTGCTTAAACCTTGCAAAGGTTGATTTCCTCTTCATAGTCTGGTTTACCTATCATTTGCATTCCATTCTGGCAAAAAGCAAAAAAATAAATAAATCTTGGACACTTTTACAAAGTATATCATAAAGGAGATTATCCTTTATAATTTATTTAGATTTCGGGAACTAGCTCTCTATTGAATGTTTTAATATTCTTGAAGTTGCTTGGATGTTGATTTTTTTAAAAAAAAAACTATTGAAGATCCCATTTGACATTTTTCCAAACATAGTAACTGATTTTCAACTTTTCCCAGTTCATTTCTCCGAATTAGTAAAACTGAAATGAGCCATCCTACAGCTTCTCACACAGTAGCTTAGGGACCTGTAAAGCTGAGAATCTGTCCTCAGAACATAATTGGTAGCCCTCACAGTTCCCTAGTTTAGAAGTTTTTCCAATTTTTGTCAAAGGCACATTTGAAAGAAATATTCCAAAGCAACTTTAAATAGTTTTGTGAGAAAGCTGTCAGAAGACAATTTTCTGGCAAAACCATAGGCCAGGAATTAGAACTTAGAAGTAGATGCTGTAAGTATGTAAGAAGAGACAGGTTTGTAGATGCAATTGTCAAAAAAATGAAGAGAAGGAAATTCAACCAGGAATTAGCTTAATGAAGTTCAGCATAAGTCGATTCTATACATTATCTCCATGACATCTTCTGACAGAAGCAATACACTCTCGATCCATCCAAAGAAGAATAATTCAGCAACTTCTAGAATTCCACTCTATTCTAGGAAATAGGAAACAAATGAGATTGTCTTAATTCTTATCTACTCCATACTTTTGCTTGATGCTTAAATCTAGCTTGTGAAATTATGTGTTTCCAGACCTCAGAACATCATCAATCATGGATTAAAATATCAGCTCATCTAATTAGGAAGCCGTTTGAAAGCTTTGGACTTGCCAAGCCTTGTATAAATATTATTAATCAAGCATTCAATCCTTGTCTGGTCAATCAAATATGTGCCCAGCCTTAGCTTGTTGACTGAGCTTTGACAAGTGAAAAACACACACATGCACACACCAGATAAGCCTTGGTATCTCTACACATGGCTCTGGCATGATGCTTCCAAGACATACTCACTGAATGCAGAAATAAAGGCAGATTTCTTCTGTTTCATGCTCTCACCTAGAAGCACTGATTGAAATTTTATAATGCTTATGGTTGAAACCCTCAAGCCCGGTGAATTCTGTTGAGACATTTATTGCGGGTGGAAGAAGACGTTGTGTTTGTGAGAGAGGGAATGTGACTTGAGCAGATTTCTATAACTATTGCAGAAAAGAGATTTATTGAAAGATGTACATTGGAAGACTAGATAAATCATATCAGGAGGAGAGTCCAAGAGCAGGTGGTCTATATATACATGGCTTCAAACAAAGGCAGATGGAAGAAATTATTAGTATTTTAAAGGGAATACATTTCTAAAGGGCAGCACTAGAAGAAGTTCACTCTCCTAATTGTATCTAGTTCCAAATATATAAAGGGGCCAGCAGGAATGAAAAAGGGTAATCCTGATTCTTCAGCACCTACCTCATATGTTAACCATCCAAACCCAAGTGTATACATCACATGGGTTTGGATGGTTAACATATAATAATAATAATAA